>VMDO01004796.1:42841-54565 GCA_007922755.1 Pedetes capensis | reverse complement strand
ATTTATTTGCTAAATAATATTCTCACAGGTTCCTATAAAGTTAAATCATACAATTTCTTAAAGTTATCATATTTTATTCTTTCCTTTCTCAGCATAGCAGTGGAGTTAGAGACCTGAGCTGTAGCCTCAGTTTCCCCCCCTTTATTAGTAAATAATGGTGGGGTACAGAGTAATACAGCAATGGCTTTTTCCATTATGCATCCTTCATATCACTTCTAGAAACACTTTCATTGACCCACAAAGTTTATGGAGACTTATGGCTAGTTTGTAGTTAAACTCTGATACTTATTTTGGTTCTCTTCCCCTATTTTTCCAGCATACTCATGAAGTTGTGCTGTTTACTTTGAGACTGACCTCTCCCCCTTCATCCCTCCTCATTGATCCTCCTCATCATCCATATTCTCCAATCTTGGCTTCCCTCTGCTAGATCCCTCCCTCCTCCTTTTCACTCATTAAATTGTCCCTTCTATGCTAAGTTTGGGGCTGGGATCTAGCTCAGTTGGTAGACCGGTGCTCTGCAATCTCCTGAGGTCCCAAGTTTGATTCCCAGCACCACACACACACAGACACACGCACACACACCCACATGCACAAAAAGGAGAAGGACATGGCAGTCCACTCCCAAGGCAATCCTGAAACAATCAGCCATTGAAAGCCCTATGAGGGTCGATATGAGTCAGACATGACTTGACGGCACCTAGCAACAACACTAAATTTAATTGTGTATTTTTTATATTTCAATTCATGTTTAGGATTCTTTCCTTCCTTTAAGTTTGATTTAGCACCCAAATATGAGTGAGAACATTTTTCTTTGGGGGCTTGTCTTCCTTCACTTAAGATGATGTTCTCCAATTCTATCCATTTTGCTGCAAATGATATTATTTCATTTTTTTAAATTACTGAGTAGTATTCCATTGTGTATATGTACCATATTTTTCTTATCCATTCTTCTGTTGATGGGCACTTTGGTTGATTCCATATCCTTGCTATTGTGAAGAGTGCTGCATTTGAATATGGAGATGCAGGTGTCTCTGTGGTATGATGACTCATCTCCCTTAGGGTACATTCCCAATCATGGTATAACTGGATCATATGGCAGTTCTATTTTTAGTTTTCTGAGGTATCTCCATATTGATTTCCAAAGTGGATGAACCAAAAAGGAGCAGTGTAAGAGGGTTCCCTTTTTTTCACAACCTTGCTAGCATTTGTTGTTATTGATTTTATGTTATTTTATTTTATTTTATTTTATTTATTTATTTTATTTTTTTGTGGTACTGGGGGTTGAACCCAGGGCCTTGCACTTGCATGCTCTGCAAGTGCTGGACCACTGAGCTGCACCCTCAGCCCATTTTCTTACTTTTTGAGACAGGGTCCTGCTAAGTTATATAGATTGCCTTGGTCTTGAACTTGCGATCCTCTTGCCTCTGCCTCCTGAGCCACTGGGATTACAGGTGTGTGCCACCGCACCCAGCATTATTGGTTTTATTGGTCTTGGCCATTCTTACTGGGGTAAGGTAGAATCTCAGAGTTGTTTTGATTTTCATTTCCCTGATAGCTAGGGATACTGAGCATTTTTTCATGTGTTTCATGGCCTTACGAATTTCTTCATTTGAGAACTGTCTATTCAATTCCTTTGCCCACTGTGTATTGGATTTTTTGTTGTCTTGGGAGTTGCTTTCTCAAGTTCTTTGTAAGCTCTGGAAATTAGTCCTCTGTCAGATGTGTAGAATGGGAAGATTTTCTTCCATTCATTAGTCTTCTTTAACTCTGTTGATTGTTTCCTTTGCTATACAGAAACTTTTTAATTTCATGTAATCCCCTTTATCTATTCTTGTTGCAATTTCCTGAGCAATTGTAAATTGCAACAAGCATTATTAAGGAAATGCTTTCCTATGTCTGTATGTTGGAGCATATTGCCTATCTTCTAGTAATTTTAAGGTTTCTGGTTTTATGTTGAGGTCTTTTATCCATTTTGAGTTAACTCTTGTGCATATTAAGAAGTGTGAGTCTGTTTCCATTTTTCTGCAGGTGGAAATCCAAGTTTCCCAGAACCATTTGTTGAAAAGGCTGTCCTTTCTCCAATTTGCCTTCTTTCCTCCTCTGTCAAATATCAGGTGGCTCTAGATGCATTGGTGTATGTCTGGGTCCTCAATTCTGTTCCACTGGTCTTGAGGCCTATTTTTGTGTCAGTACCAAGCTATTTTTGCTACTACAGCCCTGTAATATAGTTTAAAGTAAGGGATTGTGATCCTGCCTGCACTAGCTTTGTAACTTAGGAGTGTTTTGGGTATACGTCTTTTGTGTTTCCATATGAATTTTTGGATTATTTTTTCTATTTCTGTGAAGTCTGTCATTGGAATTTTAATGAAGTCTGCATTAAATGTATAGGTTGCATTTGGTCATATAGCCATTTTTACAATATTGATTCTCCCAATCCATGAGCAGGGGTGGTTCTTCCACCTTCTAGGATTCTCTGCGATTTCTTTCTTTAAAGTTTTGAAGTTTTCCTTGTAGAGATCTGCAGGGCCTTTGGTTAGATTGATTCCTAAGTATTTAAGTTTTTGGTGAGCTATTATGAAAGGGATTGTAGCCTTAATTTCCTTCTCTTCCTGCTCACAGTTGGTATAAAGGAAGGCTACTGATGTGAGTCTTAATTTTTTATCCTGCCACTGTGCTAAAGGAGTTAATTAGGTCGAAAAGTTTTCTAGAGGAATTTTTGGGGTCCTTATATAAAGTATCATGTCATCCATGAATAGGGATAATTTGACCTCTTCTTTGCCTATTTGTATCCCTTTGATTTCTTTCTCTAGTCTAATTGCCCTGGCTAGGACTTCAATCACAATGTTAAGACAGGAGAGAGTGGGCATCCTTATCTTTTTCCAGATCTTAGAGGAAATGGTTTCAATTTTTCTCCATTTAATATGATGTTGGCTATAGGTCTGTCATAAATGGCCTTTATGATGTTAAAATATTTTCCTGTTATGCTTATATTATCCAGGGTTTTTATCATAAAAAGGTGCTGCACTTTAACAAAAGCCTTCTCAGCATCAATTGAGATGGTCATGTGATTTTTGTTTGCAAGCCTCTTGATATGTTGAATTACATTAATTGGTTTTCATATGTTGAACCAGCCTTGCATCTGTGGAATAAATCCCACTTGGTCATGATGAACAGTCTTCTTCATCTGTTGTTGAATTCGGTTTGCAAGGATTTTGTTGAGAATTTTTGCACCTATGTTCATTAGGGAAATCGGTTTATAGTTTTCTTTCTTAAATGTATCCTTTCATGGTTTAGGTATAAAAGTGATGGTAGTTTCACAGAATGAGTCTGGGTGTACTCCCTCCTTTTCTCCTTTTTGAAATAATTTGAGGATAACTGATATTAATTCTTTTTTTGAATGTTTGGTAGAATTCTGCTGTGAACCCATCAGGTCTTGGCCTCTTCTTTGTTGGGAGGTTTATTATTACCTTTTCTATTTCAGCATATGTAATGGGCCTGTTTAGGTTGCTTATGTCCTCTGGGCTTAATTTCATAAATCCTATGTTAATAAATTTATCCATTTCTTATGTATTTTCATATTTTTGGGAATACAGTTTCTCAAAGTATTCCCTGATAATTTCCTGGATTTTGTTGGAATCGGTGGTTATGATTCCTTTTTCATCTCTAATTTTTACAGTATTGGCCTTTTTTTTTTCTTTTGGTAAGATTGGTTAGGGGTGCATCTATTTTATTAATCTTTTCAAAGAACCAGCTCTTTATCTCATTAATTCTTTGAATTATCTTTCTAGATTCTAATTGAGATAGCTCTGCCTTGATCTTGATAATTTCTGTGTGAGTGCTTCTTTTGGTATTGGTTTGTTGTTGGCTTTCTAGTGCCATAAGATGTGTCTTTAAGTCATTTATTTGGTCCATCCTTAACTAATTGATGAAGGCACTCACTGCTGTGAACTTCCTTCTTAGAACTGCCTTTGCTGTATCCCATAAGTTTTGGTAAGATGTTTTTTCATCCTCATTTGATTGCAGGAATTTTTTAATTTCTGCTTTAATTTCTTCAGTAATCCATTGATCATTTAGTAGTGTATTATTTAGTCTCTGTGAACTTGTAAGATTTCTGATGTTTTTCTTGTTTTTGAGTTCCAATTTTATTCCATTGTGGTCTGATAAGGTACGGAGGATGATTTCTACTTTTTTTTTTTTTTTTTGTATTTGTTGAGGCTATTTTTGTGTACTAAAATGTGGTCTGTCTTAGAGAAAGTTCCGTGTGGTGCTGAGAAGAATGTGTATTCCTCATTAGATGGATGGAGTATTATGTTGATATCTGTTAAGTTCTAGTTGGTCTAAGATGCAAATTAAGCTCATCGTTTCTCTGTTGATTTTTTGTTTTGATGACCTGTCTCTTGGCAAATGTGGGGTATTGAAGTCTCCCATAATTATTGTGTCTGGTCCAATGTATTCCTTATTTTCTAGCTAAATAATATTCTCACAGGCTCCTATAAATTTAAATCATACAATTTCTTAAAGTTAGTTACCATATTTTATTTGCTTTCTCAGCATGGCAGTGGAGTTAGAGACCTGGATTGTAGTCTCAGTTTTTCTTATTTCTAGCTCTTTTATGATGTTTAGGACTTGTAGATCTATTCAGTACAAACACTAAGTTTGCTGGTAGAGGTGTTTGGAGTTGCAGCTTCACCTTTAAAATAGGGTTATAGGGGTTGTGATATCTACTTTATAAGGTTAATTAAAGATTTCTTTTTTCTCTTTCTTTTTTGAGACAGTCTTGCCCTGTAGCCCAGGCTGGCCTGGAACGTACCATGTAGCTCAGATTGGCTCAAACTCACAGTCCTCCTGCCTTAGCCTCCCCAGTGCTGGGATTACAAGTGTGCTCTCCTATGCCCAGTTAGGATTTTAATTGGATGATACAAAAAATGTAGCACAGAATCTCATAAATTTTAGTTATTCAGTAAATGTCAGTATCTTTCTTTATATTTGGTACAGTGTTATATGTAAATGGATAATAGTGGTTGAATAAATGTGTTTTTAGTTGCCTTGCTTGATTCATAAATAGTTTTCTTTTTTCTATAGTATAAGAGATAGGTCTCGTTTAGTAATTATTTTTAAGGGAGTTTGGCTTTAAAGTGGCCCAGTAAACGATTTACTATTGACTAAAGTTAATATCTTGTTTTTTACATGACCGTTCAATGTGTTTACAAAGTCATATTAAATATTGGGTAGCAAAATAGACTAGATAGCCTCAAAGATTCCTTCCAAGTTGAAGATTTTATAAAAATGACCCAATCCTGTATTTCTCAGGCTTTCCCCATAACAGTTTATAGAAGTTTAGTGTTTGATAGTGTAGCATTTAGTTTTGAATAAAAGAGTGACCATACTTCTTATGTGTCCATAATGGTCCATTATCACATAATAGGAGTTCTTTAGCATTTCAAATGAATATGACTATCTTCAATTGAATTTGCCTTCCCTTTAATTTGCTAGATTATGTCTATATATCTGTAATAAAATATTCCATGGAAAACTTAACTTTAATTACAGAAATACAATTATTTACCCTTTTTCATCTTTTAATATTCTTCTAGCTGGGACTTAGAAACTTAGATAACTGAGTAAAAAAGTTTAAAGCATTGAACTTGCTAATTTTAGAAATGAAATTATGATCAACTGGGTGTGGTGGTGCACGCCTGTAATCCCAGCAACTTGGGCGGCAGAGGCAGGAGGATTGCAAGTTCAAGACCAGAGGCAGTCTGCGTAATTTAGCAAGATCCTGTCTCAAAAGCTAAAGAAATGGGCTGGGGGTACAGCTCAGTGGTATAGCATTTGCAAAGCATGCAAGCGCAAGGCCCTGGGTTCAACCCCCAGTACTACAAAAAAAGAAAAAAAGAAAAATTATGATCATACATGTTTTTATACAAATTTATACAAATTTTTTATGTGTTAAAACGTTTTTATTAGCATATAGTCATTGTGCAAAATAATGGATTTCCTTATGACATTCTTATACATGCGCACTTGGATTTTTTATTTTATTCATCCCTGCATTACTCTTTCATCTCCTGCCCTCCCTCTTCACACTGGTCCCTTCCTCTTTTGAAGTAGTCCTCCCTCTGCTGCTTTCAATTCGTGTGTGTGTGTGTGTGTGTGTGTGTGTGTGTGTGTGAATCTATATTCCACATATGAGAGAAAACATGGTATTTGACTTTCTGAGTCTGGTTCATTTCATTTAACATCTCCAGTTCCATCCATTTTCCTGCAGATGACATAATTTTGTTTTTTATGGCTGATTAATACTCCATTGTATACATATATGACATTTTCTTTATCTATTCATCTGTTGATGGACATTAGGCTGATTCCATAACTTGGCTATGGTGGATATGCCACAGTAAACATGGATGTGCAGGTATCTATAATGTAGGCTGATTTGAATTCCTTCAGATACATAAGTAGGAATGGTATAGCTGGATCATGTGGTAACTTTATTTTTAGTTTTTTTAGGAACCTCCATACTGGTTTCCATCGTGGGCACACTAATTTACATTCCCACCAACAGTATATAAGGGTTCCTTTCCTCTTGCATCCAAACTACCATTTGTTGTTGCCTGATTTCTTGATTATATCAATTCTGACTGAGGTGAAATGGAATCTCAGTGTAGTTTTGATTTGTATTTTCCTGATGGCTAAAGAGGTTGAGCCTTTTTTTTTCTAATACTACCTTTTGGCCATTTGTACTTCTTTTGAGGACTGCATGTTCAAATCTTTTGCCCTTTTATTGACTGTATTATTTGATTTTTTTGTTTAATTTTTGGGTTCATTATTATAGACATTAATGCCCTATCAAATGAATAACTGGAAAAGATTTTCTCCCATTCTGTTAATTGTTTCCTTTGCTTTGCTGAAGCTTTCTAATTTTATACAATCCCATGTGTCAGTTTGTGTTATTTCTTGAGATTTTGGAATCCTATTCAGAGAGTCCTTGTCTATATCTTGAAATGTTTTCCTTATGTTTTCTTCTAGTAGTTTCAAGGTTTCAAATCTTAAATTAGGGGCTTTCATCCATTTTGAATTGATTTTTGTACAGGGTGAGAGATAGAGGTCTAGTTTTATTCTTCTACTTGTGGATATCCAGTTTTCTCATTACCATTTGTTGAAGAGGGTATCTTTTTTCCATGTTTTAGGCACCTTTGTTCAGAATCAGGTGGCTCTATTGGCATGGGTTTATTTCTCGGTCCTCTGTGCTATTCCATTGGTCTACATGTCACTTGTGCTAGCACTATGCCATTGTTGTTACTACGGCCCTGTAGTATAATTTAAAATTAAGTATTGTGATCCCGCAAGCATTCCTCTTTTTGTTTTAGATTGCTTTGACTACTTGGGATCTTTCATGCTTCTGTATGAATTTTAGGGCTCTTTAAAAAAAAAAAGTCATTGGAATTTTGATGGGGATTGCATTGAATCTACAGATCACTTTCAGTAGTATAGCAGTTTTCACAATATTAATTAATGCTGATCCATGAGCATGGGAGGTCTCTCCATCTTCTAGAATCTTCTTCAGTTTCCTTCAATATTTTTAGTCTTTATTATAGAGGCATTCTACCTCCTTGGTTAGTTTTTTTCCTAGGAGTTTTATTTTTTCTGAGTGGCAGTATTGTGAATGGAATTGTTTTCCTAATTTCTTTCTTGGCCTGGTTTTTAATTGGTATAAGGAAAAGTCACTGGTTTTTGTACATTGATTTTGTATCTTGATACTTTGCTGAAAGCATTAAACCATGTTTTGAAGAAGGTTGGAATATCATGGGAGACAAAGTAATCATAATCTGCCTTCCCAAATCTTTAGCATCAAGTTTTTGAAAACTTCAAGGCAGACAAATTTTCCACAAAGGAGTTTCAGGTATTATAGGGGAAATAAGTTTAAGGAGATTGAGATTGTGAATTAATCCATAAAAATCCTTATGAAGTTTTAATGTTCACTCAATGAAAATATTAATGGAATCTATCAGATTATCAATATTTTATGCTTTTCAATTTGGAAATGCCAGATTATATATAGTGAGTCTCCATTTACTATTACTTTCTTGAAAGAAACTTGAGGATTTACAGTCTAGACCAAATATATGTATAATGCCAGGAAGCATTTTTGAGAAAGTCTTATGCAGAACCTTTTTTATTTTTCCTTACAAGTTACTGCCCCCAACTTCTGATTCCTCCTACTGTCCACCCCATAACTTGGATGTTTGAGATTAAAAAATAAGCTTTAGTAACTTATTTATCTCATTCAGCTTGCTGTCGCCACATAAGTATTTGTAGTTTGTTTCTACTCATAATTTCATGCTGTGTGTATCAGAACACAGCAATGGAACACTTACTTGGCTGGCTGGCCTTCTTATTCTCCCCTTCCCAAGATACTCTGCAATTCTAGATTAAAACTACAAACTTATGTCTGCTGGTCTGGGATTTAGCTCAGTTGGTAGAGTGCTGCGATGCAGTCTCTGAGGTCCCGAGTTCAATTCCCAGCACCGCAAAAATGGGAGAAGGACCTGGCAATTCACTCCCAAGGCAATCCCAAAATAGCCATTGAAAACCCTATGAGTCAGATACCGACTCGACGGCACCTAACAACAACTAACATGTCTGCTATTGTTACCTCTCCTAAGAGTCTATGCTGCAATATCTTCTACTCCTACTCTGCTCTCTCTTTATTTCCATTCTCTTTCATCATCCAAATCTGGATTTCCCTCTTTCCCAACGTGTCTCCAAAAAGACCAACTTACCATATTTTCACTAAAAGTAAATCTGAATACATATATTCTGGAATTTTCAAAGTGTGTAATAAAAGGACTCCTTTATATAGTTTGAAAAAAGAAAATATGTCTTTGTTTCCCCCCAGCCAAGTATCATTCCATAAACATTAGCTATGTTTTTCAATTAACTATGTTAGAAAGGAACAGTTTCACATAAAGTGTTCTTTTATCATGAACAGCAGACTACAAGTTATATAAGAATTCAGAAAAAGATCACCTGTGGAGAAAGACTTGCTACTCATTTGATTGAATTAATTTTGAGATGAGTTCTAAGGCTCATTTAGCTCTTAAACTGATTCTATAAAAGCAAGAGGTGAGCCATAGGTTGGTGAACTGTTGAATAGTGGGAGAGGGAGAGGACGGGGAAATCATGTTATTTTTAGATGGGCTAAGTAATATGAGTGAAGGCATTCAAGTGGGAATAAAATACTGTATATTCTCATTTCTAATCTTCACCCTTTCCAGGAGTTTTAGAGGACTACAAAAATCAGATGTGAATTAGAATCATGTGTGCATTGGATTTGCATGCATGCTCTCGAGAAAGTTCTCTTGATCTTGATCCAAATCTGCACATGATTCTAATCCACATCTGATTTTGTAGCCCTCTTAAAAACTTGAAAAGTTGTGGATTAGTATCGAGGCTATATGACAGGTGATTGTCCAGGATAGGAAGTAAAAAGATAAATGTTATTAGAACAGAGAACTTATATTAAGGGAAAGAATAGATTAGGTTGAATAGATGGAAAGCTAGATTTTAAGAAGAGAAACTTAAACATTCTCAGATGACAGAAAACCGTAAGTTTTTTTAATAAAGAATGGTCAATAAGATAGTTTAACATAATCTATGGGATAGTCTTATGATGAGAGGATTATAGTAAAGAAAATAGTAGGAAGAAGCTTGTAGTGGTAATTTAAAGGTGAACTAAAGAAAGCCTGAAAGACAGTAGTGGCAGAGAAAGTGAAGGGTAAGATAAATGTAAGAACATTGTGAATTCACTCTGACAAATCAAATGGCATAGAGGTCCATATTTTGAATTCTTCAAAGGATTCAAGGGATTCCTAGGCAAAGACTATCCCTGAATTTTTTAGATTTTTAAAATGCTAGTCTTTTCCCCCAAAGATAATCCCTGGTCTTGTTTTAAAGGTTCTTTTGTTGTTGTTGTTGTTGTTGTTAGATGCCATTGAGTCAGGTCCAACTCATAGCAACCATTGGAAACACTCCCTAACACTGTGCCATGCACCACACTATGTCAGTGCTTCTCTGCTATTCATGGTTTTCAATGGCTGATTGTTTTGGGATTGTTTCAAGAGTGGGCTGCTGGATCCTCCTTCTGTTTTTTGAGGTGGTAAGGATCAAACCCAGTGCCTCAGCTCACAGAACAACACTCCACTAGCTCAGCTAAACCCCAACCCAAAGGTTCTTTTAGGGTTATTTATTTATTTATTTATATCACTGGGGATCGAATGCAAGGACTCACGGATGCTTGGCACATACCCTCCCACTAAGCTATACCCTCAGTCTTTATTTTCTTTTTTAGTAGGTTATATTCCCTAGATTTTAGCAGATTGTTCTCAACTATATTTGACCTCTTTTTTATTAAAGGATGGTCAAATTGTTTTGAGACCACCTTGTTGTTGTTAGGTGCCGTCGAGTCGGTATCCGACTCATAGCGACCCTCATAGGGTTTTCAATGGCTGACTGTTTCTGGATTGCCTTGGGAGTGGGTTGCCACATCCTTCTCCCATTTTGCGGTGCTGGGACTCGAACTTGGGACCTTCGAGACTGCAGAGCAGCGCTCTACCAACTGAGCTAAATCCCAGCCCTTGAGACCACCTAGTTTGGTATTAATTCATTTATCCCTTCATGGCTTAACCTTTAACCTTATGAAAGGACATTAACTGTAATGATGAATGAGCTAGCTGTGTGGGTTTTATGATGTAAGGGAGGAGAAAAGGAGGAGGAACTGTAAAAATTAAAGAAAAGGGAAACTTAGAAAATCAAGGTACTAATAATAAGGACTGTGATAGAAAACTAATCAAGGAATATTAAAAGCAGTTCATATGTCTAACATGTGCATTACAATGTTTGGTATTATGGGAAATTTTGAGAAGTATGTGGCTTGATTTTTGTTATCAGAAAGGTTTAACATAGCTGGGGATGGTGGCACACACCTTTAATCCCAGCAACTCAGGAGGCGGAGGCGGGAGGACCATAAATTCAAGGCCAGAGGCAGGCTGCATAACTTACTTAGACCCTGTTTCAAAATACAGACTGAAAAATGGTCTGTGAGTATGGCTCAGTGGTTGAGTGCTTGCAAAATAAAACAAAAACAAACAAAAACATGCATGAGGCCCAGGGTTTAATTTCCCAGTGGCACCACCACCAAAAAAAAAAAAAAAAAAAAAAGAAAAAAGAAAGCTTTAACTTAATTTTGGTTATGGTCCTTCCTCTCTGACATCTTTTTCATAATATCATAAAAGAATGGCAATATATATTTTAACAAAAATACCTCATAACCATGTTATCTCTTGTTAGGTGCCGTCAAGTCATGTCTGACTCATAGCGACCCTCAGAGGGTTTTCAATGGCTGACTGTTTTGGGATTGCCTTGGGAGTGGATTGCCAGGTCCTTCTCCCATTTTTGCGGTGCTGGGAATTGAACTCAGGACCTCAGAGACTGCAGCGCAGCGCTCTACCAACTGAGCTAAATCCCAGCCCCATGTTATCTCTGTTGTTGTTGTTGTTAGGTGCCATCGAGTCGGTATCCCACTCATAGCGACCCTCTGTACAACAGGGGAAACACTATTGTCAGTGCTTCTCTGCTGTGCATAGGGTTTTCAATGGCAGATTGATTTTTGGGAGGGGGTTGCCAGGTCCTTCTCCCAAGCCTACAGCTTCTGGTGTTCCCAGG
>VMDO01004796.1:0-42741 GCA_007922755.1 Pedetes capensis | reverse complement strand
CTGCAGGCCATGTTATCTCTAGGAAGCCAAATTATTATGAGACATTTACTAGGTGAGCAAGGAAAGTAAAATGATCTTAATGGAGCAAATACCAAACTGTTAGCTCAATGTATCTGTTTGCATTATTTGGAATATACCAGTGATTCTCTTAAAGGGGACAGCTTTGCCGCCCAAGGGACATTTGGTAGTATCTAAAGAAATTGTTGGCTTTTAAAACTCAGAGTGTGGAGGATGGTGTTACTGACAGCTAGTGGGTACAGGCCAGGAAAGTTACTAAATAATTCCTAGTGCAGCTCCCTTCAACAGTTATGTGGCCCCAAATATCAGTATTACCAAGGTAATATTACCAAGGAAAAATCCTGGAATTTAGAGTAGGCAAGTTTTTCCCTGGGCATTTTTGGAGATCTGAGTTCATTCTTTTCTTTTTTTCTGGGCTTGACCATACACCTTGCTTCCAACAGCTTACAGTACAGTAGTTTTGTTATTTTCTTTATTGTATTATCCTAGCCTGCAGCCATAGTCCTGTGGCATCTGATCCTGTCAGATCTCAGAAGCTAAGCAGGGTCAGGCCTGGTTAGTACTTGGATGGGAGACCACCTGGGAACACCAGAAGCTGTAGGCTTGGGAGAAGGACCTAGCAACCCCCTCCCAAAAATCAATCTGCCATTGAAAACCCTATGAACAGCAGAGAAGCACTGACAATAGTGTTTCCCCTGTTGTATGTAGGGTCGCTATGAGTTGGATACGGACTCGAAGGCACCTAACAACAACAACATTCTTATCCTAAGGGTATATCTTGGACAGTTTGACAAATATTTCATCTTCACTGAGGGTAGCTTTTTTTCTGTTGTTTATTTTGTGTTCGTTTTTACTGATGTACCTCTTGAGATCACTTTATATTCAAATTCTGAGGACCTCTTCGTGTAATTTCTTTAACATATTCTGTTTTCTAAGAGTGCTTTTCATGTGCTTTACTGGGTTGTTCATGTTCTACTTCAGGATAGAGCTAGGTCTTGAGTCCAGGCTGGTTTTTTGTTGTTGTTGGTTTTGTTTTTTTGTTTTGTTTTGTTTTTTGTTTTGTTTTGTTTGCTTTTTGTTTCTTCAAAAAACAGTTTGAACTTATTCTTTTTGAATTTGTAAAAAAAAAAACAATTAAACAACAAAATACTTAAAAGGAAAAGCTAGAAGTTATTTCTGTTAGAATGATTTTATTCCAGCTGACATTTAAGGATTGTCTTACATATCACAGCTTCTTATGGAAAAGTTTTATAATGGATTTATATTGGTAAATGAGAAAATTGAAATTCTAGAATGAAACAGTGTATGCAAGGATTTTGTTTGGCTTTATTGTTTTTGCTACACAGGCAACATAATCCATTAAAATATAAAAGTTGAATGAATATAACCACAATGTAGAAGGGCAGATATTTTAAAAGAACTATTTCAGTTTTTCCTTATTCCACCTGCATTTGATGTTGCTCTAAATATATTGGCTATTTAGTAACACATAAGCATTCTGCCTATGTATACTAGCTACTCTGTACAATGAAGAAATAGAGAGGGAAAGCAAAACTATCTATAGTATTCTAGTCAGGATGTGGTGGATTCATGCATAACTGTGTGTATAGAATTTGTCATGGGCTGACGTTTAGCTCGGTTGGTAGATTGCTGCTCTATACTCTCTGAGGCCCTGGGATCTATCCCCAGCAACACTAAAACAGGAGAAGGACCTGGCAACCCACTCTTGAAACAATCCTGAAACAACAGCCATTGAAAACCCTATGAATAGCAGAGAAGCACTGACATAGTGCCAGCAGTAGCACAGTGTTGGAGAGTGTTTTGTTCTGTTGTACATAGGGTCACTATGAGTTGGACCTGACATGACAGCACCTAAAAACCACAAGAATTTGTCATCTGTGGGAGACAAAATTCTGGAGTAAGTGTTGTTGCTGAAAACCCTATGAATAGCAGAGAAGGAGTAAGTGTAAGTTTTCTTTTAGTAGCTACTTCCTGTCTACTTCTTGTATACATCAATTATAGTTTCATCTTCTGTTTTTGTCTGTGCAAGTATTTCTGTATTGGCTTCACATTAAATCCAAATTATCTTCTTTCTTGACAGATCAGTTACTGACAGTGGGCTTTCATTGGTTTACTAAGTGGTATACCTTTGAACTGAACAACAGTTCACTGCAATATACGTGGTTATTTTGAGTCTTGATTCCTTCCTTGGGCTTTTTATCAGCCATGGGAAGAATTAGTGTTGCAGTTGCTGATACACAAAAGTATCAGGTACCTCACTGCATGAGCACACAACCAGCATTAGTAAGCCTGTTTAATGCTCAGGTATTTTAGCTAAGGGATATTTGAATATTTGAAGAGATTGCTCTTTTGGTCCTAGGAATTCCAGGTAGTCAGGTAAATTGCTTTATCCCTGGTGCTCTGGACACCCCAGTATATCTTGAGAGAGGGATTTATGTTGATTAATAAGATAGCTTTCCCTTCCCATTACTTACTTAATGATAAATTTATCTTAAATTAAATTTTAAAAATAGTAGTGTTACATGAATATGGAAGAAAGAATATACAATATAAAAGTTTCTATCCTTAGTCTTTCTACATGGAGTTACTTGCTAATAGTTTCACACTTAGTTATGTTAGTGAAGTGCTTCTCAGCAGTTTGTGACTGGGATTTCTGGCAGTGCTTGCTGTGTGGAATTGTCTTGAACAATCCTTAGTGTCTAGTGCCCTTGTTCTGTAGCAGTCACTGGCACAGTCAAAAGTGCTCCAGGACATTTCCAGATCCTTCTCTGAGAGAAGGGTGGTACTGTAATTTTAAAAACTATACAATATGTCTTAGAAAACATACATCTATGTTTTCAACTTTATATAGTAACAATTGACTGTACCATAAAGAAAGAATACTTGGGCAAACATACTTTTCAAGGGAGACCCAGAGAAAAATCTACTAGGAAGGAGCTGTGCTTCCCTAGGACGTCTTATATTACAAGATTATTCAATCTCATCTGCCTTCCTCTGTGGTAATATTATTTTCTTACTTTCTTGTGTTTTCATTTACCGTTTTTTTCCCCCTTGAATATTTTGTATTTTTGGATTGTGTGTTCTTGCTTGGCTGGGTTTTTATTCAAGGCAATTCTGTGCAGCACAATTAGGGGGCACATTCCTCCAGAAATTTGCTAAAAGGTTTTTCTTTGGCTCCTGGGGAAGCTACCCACCCAGGACCACTGTAGTTTTCTACTGAGGGTTTTCTGAACCAGGTGGATATATTTGAACCCTCCATCCTTGAGAATAGGCTGTGAGTACAAATTCTTAGGTGATGTTTTGCCCCTAATGTCTTCCTTGGCCAAGAGGCCTTTTTTCATTTGTTTGTTTCCTAAATACTTGACTACTCCTTTACAAGGTAGGGGTTAGTCCCATCTTCATGTGGAGAAATCTGCGTTGCAGTTCCCCATCTTGTTCAGGTGAAGTCTGAACTGCTGCCCCTGAACTTCTAGGTGCCGGAATCAGCAAACACTCAGGGGCAGTCATACTTCAGTCCCTGCTTACCAGTTTGTTTTTCACCTTCACGTTGGCCCATACAAGTTTTTCTGGGGATTTGACATTTTTATTTGAGAGGATGTTTGGGTATTTTATTTAGCAATTTTAGATATTTTATGAGAATTATTTTCAGATTATCAAGACTGTCATTTACCAAAAATTCTAGTCTCATTCATCTGTTTTTTTTAACTTCTAGGCATTGACTAAAACAGGCATGTCCAACCCATTGCCCACAGGCTATATGTGGCCCAGGACAGCAAGTAATGCAGCCTCACAAAATCTTTTAACATCGTGTGTTTTTTAGTGTTTGTTTTCTTTATGACCCACCTTTATTATCTATATGAATTAACTATATGATATAATTTGTGTGTGGTCCAAGATAATTCCTCTTTACTTGATATGGCCCAAGAAAACCAAAGGTTAGATATCCTTGGACTAAAACTTTGGTTTACTAACCTCTTTCTGTTTTAATTCTCTACCATCTCGCCTATCTCGCCTCAAATATTGTTATTGCTTTATTCTTTTTTAAATGTACCTTTTAGTTATTTCAGTGAGACCTCTGGGCTGTAGGTATGTGTGTTCAGTCCTCCACTGTGGCTAGAGACATGTTTAATTATTTTTAGGTCTAAGCCCATTAGGGCTAATTGTCCTAAGGAGAAGTAAGTATCTGTGAGTGTCTTTCCATGTAACTGTGATTATCAGTTTGAACTTAAAGAGCACAGCCTTTGACTATAAAAGAGGTGAAGGAGTGGAGGGTGATGCTCAGATAATTAACTTTGCAGTTGAGCAAGGCCTCCCTGAGGTGGGGAACAGTGTGTAGCTGTTGACTAACATGAGTATTTTATCATAAAGTCTTAATGTAGATCCAATCACAGTATAGTGATTTGAAATCAGAATTTAAAATTTTCATCTAATAAGTATTAACTGCAGTGTACCTGACATACTACTAAGAATTAGACTACTAACATAAATGAGATACCTGCATTTGTCTTTATAGAGCCCATCAATTTTGTGTTGGAGTTAGACACATAAATTAATAGTCATTTCCCCTTATTCATGATATTTATGGTCTGTAAAATCTCTGTTAATATTGAATTATCAAATACTGAACTATTTCTTCTAGGAGAAATATAGGATTAGGTTTCTGTAAGCTTTTCCTCCTGGTATTTTCATAAACTGATCAGTATATAACCTTGTTTTACATGTATTTCTGTTCAAAGACACATATATATTATATAACTGGTATTCAGTGATATTGAACTTGTAGCCATCCTCACAATAACTCATGCCTGAATGAAGCTTATCTAACCTATATACTCCAAAGGGCACATGACAGCTTTCTTATATTAGAAACACCAAACAGCCTTTTAGAACTTTGAGTGGGGCCAATTCAAACAGCAAAGTGACAAACAAGTACAAAAATGCAAAAAAAAAAAAAAAAAAATCGTATTAAATAGATTATAAAAAGGGCACTTTTTACTATGAGAGCTGAAACAAGCAGAGAGTTGCTTTGTTCGTCTTCAGCTGGGACTGTGAAATGTTGGTTGACTCAAATTTTTCACAACTTTGTGCATATCTACAAATGACCAGAAAAGCCCTATGACTATTGTTTTTTGCTTTACAAATTTTAGCAAATAGGCTAATTAGAAAAATACAGAATCTGTGAATAATTAGCATTCACTATACAATAAGTACTAGATGGTAAATGCTATATATATCTTAAATCACTAGACTGGTTCAGTGAAGTCGTTACTTGGGACAATTAGATGAGGTTGCAGCAGCATGAAGCAATGGATTTAGAAGTTAGCAAATGGCCCAGTGTGGCTGGAATTAAAAAGGGATTTATAAAGAAGGGTAAGAGCAGATATTTGGGTTGGACAGTTAACAGGGAAGGATATAAGGGCCTTTATGCCATATTCAGGAATTAGGATTTTATAGTTGATAGGGAACTAGTAAATGATGTTTACCAGGGGGAAAAGCCTGACTACATAGGAAAGCTCACTCTGATGGTGGTATTGGGGGTTGTCTCATTCCATTTTCTGTTGCTTCTAACACAATACCATGGACTGGGTACATTTTAAATTATTTTGGCTTATAATTCTGGAGGTCCAAGAGCGAGAGGGCCATATCTGCTGTTGGCCTTCTTGTTAGCAAAGTCAGGAGGTGGTGCAGAGAATCACATGGCAGGAGACAGGGACTGTGCCTGTGGATCCTGATCTCTCATTACAGAGCCACAGTATTCAATCATGAGAGCTCCACTTTGATGACTTTATCTAACTGTAATTGCCTCCCAAAGGCCTGACCTTTAAATACTATAGTCAAATTAGATATTCTTAATATCACACAGCTGTGATTAAACTCCAACCTGAGTTTCAGAGGAGGCAAATCATATTCAAATCATAACAGGGATAGATGAAATAAGGAAAATAGAGTGTTTTAGATTTTGATGTGAGAGATAATGACAGTATTAACAAAGGCAGTGACAGTGGAGATAGGGAAAAAAGGATATTATCTGAAAGAGAAGCAAGATGCCGAAATGAAAGGTTCTGACACTAGATTAGGTAGAAGGAATGTGGGAGATTGAACAGCTATATATGACGCCTCTAATTAAGAGAAAGAATACAGGAAAAAGACCTGATATGGGCAGTAATGTAAGTTTTGGGAATGTCAAGTTTATGGTGCCCATGAGACATTTTTATGGTGATGTAGGCAGGGAACTATGAGCCTGAAGCTTAAGAGATATACCTTTGAAAGACACTAAATACTAATAAACATCTGAATGCCTGCTGTGTGTGTAGGCACTGACCTAGTGGCAGAGGAGACAGAACCTGAGTGAATCTCCAGTTAGAGGACGCAGACCACAAGTAAATAAAGGTACTTTTGGATGAGTACAATGATAAAAACAAATCTTAACAGGGAGAGTGACTAGAGGTGGGAGCTGGTTTAGATTGGATGTTTGAATTTTATTTTCTGAGGAGGAGAAATCTACACTGAGAGAAAATGAGGAGAATAAAAATGCTGTGGCTCTCTGGGAAGGTCATTTCAAGCAGGGAGAACAGGAAGTGGTAAAGATGGGAGATGAGCGAGGAGTGAACTGGATACTTTTGAAGAAAGGAAAAGAGGCCATGTGACTGGAGGAGGACCAACAAGGAGAATGGAGTTGTAAAAAATGAACTCAGAGCTACATGGATAAGGACCAAATGGAGAAGGCTCCAATGGGCTGTGGACAAGAGTGTGGGTATCTCTGTAAGTACAATAGGAAGCTTTTGGACTGTTTTAACAGGAGAATAACAGAGTCTGTTTTATGTTTTAAAATGATGCTTCTAGCTACTCTGTGGAAAGTGTAAAGAACTAGTGTGAAAGTAAGGAAACTCATCAAGCGACCACTGCAACACAGATGAGGGTGGCTTAGAATAGCCCCACAGCAGTGGGTGGGTGAGGAGTCAGGTTGGTTTTTCTTCAGTTACCTCTATCATGACTGAATTTAAGAACCAGTTTATTGGCTGGGGAAAGTAGCTCAGTGATAGAGCACTTGTCTAGCCTATACCATGCTCTGAGGTTGATTCTTATCACTGCAAAGGGAAAAAAGAGTTTACCACTGGATCTGTTACAAATTCTACGTAAAGTGCATATGTAAAATAAACATTGCCTCACAAACAATGAAATTCATCATTCTGAAATTGTAAAGTTTTGAGATACTTATTTTAAAAAGATTCAAATTTTGTGTATTTAATATAATGGGTTAGTGATCCTATAGTCATATTTCATGTTAATGCTTATTAGGGATGTAAAAACACTTTCAGATAGTTGTAATTGAATTATAATGCTACTATTTTCTTATAATAAAGTAATGAAGTTTTGAGCTGCCTTGTTAATTAGAGGTAAGGTCAATAAGTTTCTTGATAGCTAGGCTTACTACATTGTGAGGGTACATTAGGAACAACACTATTTAGCTGAGCTATTTACATGAACCTATCTCTGTAGATCTAGCTTTTATTCTGTCTCAGTACCGCACTTTTACGCAGCGCTGTGTAAATGATGCTTCCGGACAGTATGGAATATGGACTATAAAGGGAGAGGATTGAGGACTAATAGACCAGGTGATAGGCTTTTTAACTAGAGAAGATAAAAAGTCTAAACCAGAGGACAAAATATGGGAATTGTGATGAGGATGACTTTGAGATTTTTGTGAAGTGGAATGAAAAGCTTTAGAGAAGAATTAGATGTCCAGAGGTTAGGGAGAAGACAAAATTGGGTGATTCTGGTATTCTAAGCTTTGGAGGGATTGGGCATATGGTGATGTCACAGTACACATGAGAGGCAGAACCTATACTAGAAGTAGAAGGTTTGGTAAGGTGGGTAAGTAGTTTTGAAAATGATAAAGATACTATCTTTGGGACTTCCAAGAGAAATACAATGAGAAGGCAGTTGGAGAAAGGTGAGTGCTATAACTAGGATTTGGAAATCATCACATAGAAGCTAGCTGAAGCCTTAGAAGTAAATGAGGTCTTTCAAGAGAAGAATGAAAACCTGAGGGATACCAGTGGCAATGATAGTCCATCCTTAAGCAGAATGAAGAGAGATGTGATGGTTTGTCAGTAAGGTAATTTCTAGTCTTATTCAAGGAGTTTGAGGATGGCAGTACCTGAATGGAGAACTGAAGAGATGATGTAGAGTATGGCCATCTCTGTAGAGAAGTTTGCTGTGTTGAGGAAAAGGAGAAAAGAGATGGGAATTAAAGGGGAATGGGGGTTCAAAGTGGAGATTTCTAAAAAATAATTATTTAAGGATGGGGAAGATGTTAGGCAGTAAAAAATGAAGAATATAAATATTGAAGTTACAAAAGAAATGGATCATGGTCCCATAGTGGGAGAGAGGTGCTTGATTCATAGCACAGGTAGCAGCTTTGTAGAAAAAGGGTGTATTTTCTCCTGAGATTTGAGGACAAGAGGTAAGGAATGGTGCTGATGTATTTAATTCTACAAGTGAAAGGAAATGTCCATAAAACATAGATGGTCGCCTCTTTTTACCTTTCCCTGTTAACAAAATCTGTTGACAAATTAAAGTGGTAAGTGTTTAGAGTATGAAAAAGCTCAAGAAGGAGCAAGTATGGAATTTAATTTTTGTAGGATGAGGGCAGTTTGAGAAAATTGAAAAAACTTAGGATAAGAATAAGAGAGGAGTCACTGAAAAACAGGAAGGAGCTATAGACTTAAGAGGGGAGAGGAGGGAAAGTGATTGCCTCCTTATTTGGCCAGGGCTATCTGTATCGAATATATGCAGGCAAGCCATGGTCAGGTCACTGGGCAAGTCTTTCCACTGAGTCTAAAGGTAAACTACATCATTAATGCTGTTTTATCAAACCAAAGCATATGAAGGGAGTCCTGGTAAAGCTGAAAACTAACATTATAGAAATGAACTTGTGAACATTCTACAACATTTGAAACTATTTGTATGTAGCTCTTTAAACATTTATGAAAGATATAAGTTATATTTTCAGGTCATATGTCCAATATTTTTCAAAACATTCCTAGCTCAGTCTTTAACTGTTAGAAATGAGAGCTGGCAAGGACATCCAGGAGTCTCTAGTGTTTACACTTGCCACAGGGAAATTTGCAATGAGAAAAAGATATTAAAACAGTGCCAATATTCAATTGTAATTTCATGTTTAGGGTGTTCTTTCACCCCTTTGAACAAATTATGCATCACTTAAGTTTCTTAAAACCAAGAAAGTCTTTCAGATAAGAAATGTGAGGTTGAAGCCTAAAATAATCTATTAACTTTGAATAGAATGTACTCTGTATCTTCACCAAAGTAGGACATCTTTGACTTCCTAAATTTCTAAAATTCTGTTCATTAGTAAAGCTATTATGTACAGTATTTTTACCTGGACAGAATCAAAGTTTTCTAACATTTGGTCTTTGTTAATAATTCACCCTCTAAATCCTTGCTAATTTCCTAGATCAACTTTAAGTGCATTTATTCAAATTTATCCACTTCATTTTCTTGAATATGTCATTTCTGAGTCTTCTGTCCCATTCAGTGTACACTCCTTATTCTCTGTACCTGGTGTACAAACCTATCACCATGTTCTTGGGAATTACTTTTGTGTTTCTCCTAAGGGGGCATGCTAGCTCCTCTATCCCTGTATCTTCCTCTTTTTAATTTTGCCCCTTTGTTTCATGCTTAAGGCAAGCATGCCTTTTTTTTTTTAAGTCTTTCCAAGACAATATGTTTGTAGTAGGGGTAATTTTGTGAAACTTTATAAGCAAGACAGAAAAATTTTAACAATCCTTACTAATAGACTGGCAGGGTGAAGAGTTTTTGGCTGGAATTGATGTCGTGGTGCAACCCTGTAATTGAAACACTTGAGAAGCTGAGACAGGAGGATCAAGAGTTTGATGCCAAACTGGGCTATATCAGCAAAACTCTATCACAAAAAAAAAAAAAAAAAAAAAATTAAAGGCATTATTTCATCAGCTTCTGTCTTTAGATATCATTGAGCAGTTCAAACTACTCTGATTCTTGACATGATTGTTTTCTTTGTCCCAAGTATTCTGAAATTGCCCAGTGAAGTGTCTTAGTTTGATTCTATGTTTATCTATTTTGCTGGGTGCTTGGTGCCCCATTTAGTTGAGCAACTTGTAGCTTTCAGTTCTGAAAAATGTTAAATATTTCATTAATATTTCCCTCTCCTCCACTTTGTTCTTTCTTTATGGAACTTTTCTTTAGAGGTCCTCTGGTGTCTCTGTGCTTTTCTACCTTTTGTGATATTACACTAAATTTATCTTTCACAATTCCTATTGAATTTTGGTTTTTTTGTTTTTGCATTTATTTTCTAAGAGCTCTTGTTTTCCCTGGAATGCTCATCTTCTATGGCAGTTATATTCTAGTTTCATGAGTACAGTATTCGCTTTTTTCTTTGAGAATTTTAATTGTTTTCTTCACCTGGAATAATTTCATTATTCCAAGATTGTTAATTTTCATTTCTGTCATTTTGTAGTCTTTTTTCAGCCATCTAATATTCTGAGATAATTTGTTTATTAAGAGGAGGACAGTAAAATCCTGAAGCTCTGACTGAATGTTGAGCCTCACAGTGGTCTTCTTGGCTGGATTGCTTGGGGGTTAATACCTGATCTTCATGTCTGTCTTTCCTGTTGACTCCATTTCTGGAGAAGATTGCCTGTCTATCTCCCTGGAAGGTGAAGAGCTGACCAAAGGCTTCTGATAGTCAAGAGGGAGAATCAGTTGGAGGGGTTTGTCTTGGTGTTTAATAATCCTATTGTCTTTTATCCCAGTGATGCCTCTTACCTTTTCCAGAAAATAAACCTGTGTGATGGAGAGTAAGAGGGAATCAAGGCGGGTAGAAGCCGAAACCAGAGAGCTCAATACTCTTGAGACAGTTTTTATCCTATTCTTATTGTAGTTCCCCTCACCTCTGGTACCTTTTGGTGCTAATTCGTGAGTGTTTGGAAGATTCTGTCATGTAAATAAAGAGGTTTTCTTTTTCCAGATGGTTGGTTTAGAGTTTGACTTCTGAGTCTGCTAAGTCCGTTATTCCTTTGTCATCTGATCTTTTGTGCCTCTTTCAAAATAACTATCCTCTCCTTATCCCAACTTTTGTAAATTTATGCCTTACAAAATGACAGATACACCCATATTTGTTACATATTAGAGAATTCTTTAGCTAAGAGTAAAATTAGATGAGTTCAGTTTATCTTGGAAATATTGATATTTGTCCTCTTGGGTGAAAATACTTATTCATTTTACTATTATTTTACTATTTACTCTCAAGTTTTTAACAGTTTGTCAGATCTAAGCACAACAAAGTTTTGGGACCTGTTAGGGGAGGAGTCTTTGCTAGAAAACTCTTCTTAGTTTTAATTTTAAGTTATACCTTGGGTAAAGTGATCTGTGATAAAGGTCACCTTTAGTTTTGCCTCCAAGAGCCCCTTACAGCCATCTACACTCTGCTTCAATCTGTATTTTTCGTTAGACATCTAGAGTGTAACATCAAGAAGTGAATTGGCTCCTTGGGGATATTGGTGCTATTGTGAACTCATGCTAATAACAGAGACTTTGCATTCTACTTTGTGTCAGTTGTTGGTTATAGAAAATTTTTGTCTCCAGTCAGAGCTAAAAGTTGGTAATAAAGAGAAAAAAATAATTCATAGCACTAATGCTGCTTAACACTACTGTGCATTTATTTACTAAGCGTATATTGAGTATCTGTCGTATATGAGACACTATATTGGGTGCTCTGATAAGATCTTATTCTTTGAGAAGTTGTAATTTAATAAAGAGAAACAAGGAGTGTACATGAAACAGGTACAGCTGTCCTCCCTTATCCATAGGGGTTACATTTCAAGCCCCAAGTGGATGCCTGAAACATCAAATTCTGCTGAGTCCAATATATACTATGTTTTTTCCTATATATGCACACACAAATTTAATTCCTTTTTCCTCTTAAATTCTTATCATGCACTGTGGTGGTTACTTTTGAAAAACTAGCAAAAAATTCTTTTTCCTTTCTCACAACTTCATGGAAAGGAGATTTGTTCTTACCACAGATCTTAGCAACCACAGCAAAGGGTGTTTTTGCTTTCCTTATGAAATCAAGGACTTTCACCTTTTCACTTAAAGAAAGCACTTTATGGCTTTTCTTTGGCGTATCTAAATTGTATCATTCCTCTTGAGCTTTGAGGTCATTATTATATAAAATAAGGATTACTTGAACACAAGTACTATAGTATGCAACAGTGGGTCTGATAACAGGCAGTGTATACAGTGTGGGCACAGTGGAAAAAGAGTCGATTTGTGTCCTTGGTGGAACTAAGCTGCTGCAAGATTTCATCACTCTATGCAAATAGCGCACAATATAAAAACTTACGAATTTTTTGTTTGTTTGTTTTCCCAGGATTTTCCAGTTAATGTTTTCAGGCCACGGTTGATCATGGGTAACTGAAACCAAGGGTAATGGGGACTACTATAGTGAGAAGACTGAAAAACCATTCTTTCTCCCTTGTCTTACTATATATTCTCATTTAAGACAGTTAGGGTAATGGGAAAATATGTTATAAATATATGGATTTCTTTTGGATATTGGCTTCATTTAGTAATTATTGCCATGGACTGAATGTGTACCCCTAAAATTCATATGTTGAAATCCAAGGTTGTGTTAGAAAGTGAGGCCTGTGGAAAGTGATTAGGTCATGAGGATGGAGCCCACATGAATTGGATTAGTGTCCTTGAAGAAACCCCAGATAACCCTCCAGCTCTTTGTCTACTATATGAAGATACAGTGAGGAGTCAGCAATCTGCAACTGGGAAAAACCATCAGACTTTTAGCCTCTCAAACTGTGGGAAACAAGTTTCTGTTGTTTATAAGCCACCCAGTCTGGGTATAGTAATCTCCCTTTTTCAGCAGTTTAGCTTGCTATAGGTTCAGTTACCTGTGGTCAGTTGTAGTCTGAAAACGGTACTATAGTCATAGTGCAACGAGGAATTAAGATATTTTGAGAGAGAAACCACATTTGCATAATTTTTATTATACTATATTAGAATTATTCTTTTGTTATTAGTTATTATTGTCAATCTCTCATTGAGCTTAATTTTTAAGTTGAATTTCATCACAGATATGAATGTATAGGAAAAAATAATATTTATAGGATTCAGTTCTATCTGTGGTTGTGGTCATTCCCCAGGGGTGTTTATAGAATGTTTCCCCCACCAATAAGGGGGAACTGTTGTACTTTGTTATAGAAACTCAAACTGAGTTGAATAACCATCATAATAATATTTTTTTGGAATTATGTAATATACAGCAATACAATTAAAATACATACCTGTTATCATTTGTCAACATTTCTTGCCATTCTTGATAAGAACTTTTTACCCTAAAAGTTTACTTTAAACAAAGAATATGAGAGAAAAAATAATACAGGTAGTTTGAAAGAAAGGAAAATGTTTTATATTCAATACTCCATTTGCTTTTATATTCCAGTTTGTGGTTTACTGGAAATGAAATACAAGCTAGCAGTAATCATCTCTTTTTTACCTTTCCCAGTTCAGGGAGACCAAGATAATAGAGTTGTGAAGGTATTTTAACACTATTAATTTGTAGCATTCAACGTTTCTGGAACTTTCTGACCACAAATAGTTTCTTATGAACATTTTTTTCCCCTCTATTAACCTTGCTTGTATTTCAGTTATCTATTCTTGCATGTATTTATCTCAGTCATCTGCTGTTCTTGAACATATTAATATTGGTAATTCAGTTTCTTCCATCTTCCTGAACTTTGCAACTGCTTTTAAGTTCCACAGGGATATTTCTTGTTCCTCTGTTACTATACCAAAATAATTGGCATGGCAGTGGGAATGGTGAGACATGAATGGTATTGACCCATTGAAATTTGTGTCTCAACTTCTTCAGAAATATAATTACAATAAAGCTGTACTGTACTTGCTGGGTGTGGAATCCCAGCAACTCGGGAGGCTGAGGCAGGGTATTGCAAGTTTGAGGCCAGAAACAGCCTGTGTAATTTAGTGGGACGCTGTCTAAAGATGAAAAATAAAGGATGTGCCAGGGTTTCAGCCCAGTGGTAGAGCACTTATAGAGTATGTGTGAGGCCCCAGGTTCAACCCCTAAGAACCACAAAGAAAAAAAAAAAACTTGCTGCATATTTGTCAAGTCAAGGACCCAGACTACATTTTCTCATGTCCAGTGCTGTCTCAATCCAACTAGAGTATTTCATTATTTTTCTGCATCTCTGTGACTTGTTGACATGTGAACCCCCAGTGACAGAACCTAGACCCTGATATTCACGTGCTTCTGGCCCATCCCTTGCAAAATGTCTCTTTTGTCCTTCTCACCTCTTGGGCATTTTCCTTCTTTCTGTTTAAGGAAAATACGGAGATTACTTTGTGGAGGGATCAGCATGGGGAAATGCTACTAATAATATATGATTACAGCTGCAGAAGATGGGCATGGTTTGGGGCCATTCAGTTAAACTGGCCTCTATCATATCTCTTAATCTCTTTGGGCCTCATTTTTCTCATTTAAAAATTGAGATAACTGTGCCATCTAGCTTACAGGTGTTTGTTTTTTGTTTTGTTTTTCTCCAAAACTAAAATGGGACAGAAATGCAGGGGGAGAAAAAACTACATGTGATATGGTTATCTGAACTCAAGTAGAGGCTGAACTCAAGTAGTGGCTAGAGGAATGCTTAGGATTTACTGCATTAAGTAAAACACCATGATAAATCTTGAAATAACTAAGGTGGGAAACAATGGACAACTGACTAAAAATGAAGTTAAAATAGGGTAATCTGAATGTCTACAATGGTATACAGGCATGACTCAGCTATGGGGTTGTAAAAAATAATGGGTTGTTAAGGCCTCTACCACTTTTACCACTTGATGGCTTTGATTAAATTACCATCTGTAGGTGTTTGTTTATATTCGCAGAGAAGTCTAAAAGAAAACTCATAAAAGGGGCTCCTTATAAACAACAATAGTAAGAAATTCTTCCTCATTCAGTATAAGTAGGAAAGATTATTTTATAATTTTACAATTGTGAAGGAATAATAGAGTGTTTCGGGAGAGTAAAACAAAGCCCTCAGGCCAGATAACTCTGATCAAGAATCAATATAGAACTCAATTCTTGATAATCTTAGATCACGTACCGTGGAGCTGCATGTAGGAGCTATGGGTAGGAATTGTCGTTTTCATTTTGTGTGCACATGGCTAAAAGTGGAAGACATGTTTTCATTCATTTTCACAATGTCCTGAAATCTCAGTTTTCTTTTTGGAATCTAAAAAGATTGTGATTACCGTAAAAAATAAACAAAATAAATACACACCTTTTTTTTTTTTCCAAAAAAGTCTCTTGATTTGTAGGATGAAAATTTAAAGAATTAGGAGTAATTGTTGAGTTTCATTCATTATAATTCTTAACTGTTGACTTTAAAGAAGTCTTATAATTTAAAGTGCGTCTGTTAAAGTTATGAGAAGATACTGTTTAATATGACACATTGAGATGAGGAAACTCATGAAAAAAGGCCCAAAATAATACACAAAGGCATGAGATATTTAAGGAATGAGTACAGAGATTACCTTCAGAGAGAGAAATCCAGACATGACGCCAAGGTTTTTTTTTTGTTTTTTTGTTTTTTTTCCTTAATAAAATTTTATATAAAGGGTGCTTAATTTTATTAGGTTAAGAGGTTTCTTTTAATCCTTTGAATCTGTATGGAAACCTGTAGGAGCCTTTAGGAACCTTCATGGTATTGACTGTTCAAAGAGTATACAGTTTGTTTGTTTGTTTATTGTTAGGTGCTGTCGAGTTGGATCCAAATCATAGTAACTCTTAAAAGTACAACAGAATGAGACACTACCCAACACTGTACCATGCACACAGTCTTTTTGTTTGCGCCCATTGTTGTGCCACATCAGCAAAAGGATGTCCCTGGGGCTTTACTCCATCCTCATCATTAAGACTGACTTTATTTTGAGGACCCAACTCTTCCCCAGTCATCTCTTGAATGCCTTCCAGCCTTGGTGTCCTTTTCTGGCACTATATTTGACAGTGCTTCTCTGCTGTTTATAGAGCTTTCAATGGCTAATTTATTTTGGGAGTGGCTACTAGTCCTACAATGAATGAAACTCAACAGTTACTCCTAATTCTTTAAATTTTCATCCTACAGACTAGTCTATCTTAGTCTGAAATCTCAGTTGAAATCTGTCCACCATGGGTGGTCCTGCTGGTATCTGAAATACTGATGGCATAGCTTTCAGCATCACAGCAACATGCAAGCCCCCACAGCATGACAACCTGACAGACATGTGGGGGAATACAGTTTAGATATTTATTAAGTTACTGTTTTGTTGCATAAGTGTATATAAATATATTAATTTTGTAAAAAATTAAGATATTACCAGATAGAGCCAAGAGCCTTTTAGAACTATGCCTGCTTTCAATCTCTGCTCCTTTCCCACATTGTACCTATTGTGCTTACTTTCCTTTCCTGTCTTTCTAGACTTAAATTTATGTATTTACATATCAGTACCTGTAGAAAATCTGTATGTTGTGTGCTTCATTTCTATAAATATATTCAATATATTAGAATATGTTACTATAATATATTAGTACAATATTGTATAGAACTTCCTTTTTCCCACAGAAAAAAATGTGTTTTGGAGAGCTTTCCATGTTAGGACATATGAAACTATGTTTCTCCTTTAACTGTTGCAGATTATTCACAGGATCAGTCATTAGTCATTCAGTTGAGAAACATTGAGATCCTTACTATTTTTTCCTGTGTTTTCAAATAAGACTACAATGAACATACTAATAAGTTGCCTCCGTTCATCAATAACATGAAGATCTCTTTACTTGATAGGAAGGTACCTATGAAGGTTTAGTAAAAATTAAAACTTGAAGCTTTTATTTAAAACACTACTCAAATTCTGGTAAGGTTTACATGAAAAAGTTGGCAGTTCTTCTCTGCAAAAACCAAATATGTAACTGGCAAAATTGTCGAAACCAGCCATTTAAGGATACTGGAAATTGACTAAAGGCAGTTAAAAAAATTGCAAAGCATTTATTCTCATAAAACTGCTAGAGCTTGAGGTAAGAACAGTATGAATCTGTGGCCATTTTGCCTGAGGCTGTTCCCATATACCTCCCCAGGCATCCCCAACTCAGCTGGTGAGAACTGAAGCTTTATTATGTTTGTGTCTCCTCCTTAATTCATATGTTGAAATGCCAATCCCAAATGGGATGGTATTTGGATGTGGGGCCTTTGGGAGGTAGTTAGGATTAGATGATGATGTGAGGCTGTAGCCCCAATCATGGCGTTAATACTCATAAGCATATGAATGGACAGCTATGGAATTTTTGTTACAGTATCTTTAACTGAGACAATAAACTCTGCTGCCTGAGAGCTGGAATAACTTGATAAAGGCTGTTGTTGTTGTTAGGTGTGGTCTAGTCATGTCCGACTCATAGCAACCCTCACAGGGTTTTCAATGGCTTCCTGTTTTGGGATTGCCTCAGAAGTGGATCGCCACATCCTCCTCCCATTTTTGCGGTGCTGGGAATTGAACTCGGGACCTCAGAGACTGCAGAGTGGTACTGTACCAACTGAGCTAAATTCTAGCCCTGATAAAGGCTACGATGGAGTAAAAGGGGATAGAACCCCCTCTTCTACCCTCCCTTTTCCTCCCCTTTCCTCTTCTGGGTCCATTTGTAAAATCATTTATAAGTGACAACAAAGACTGAGATTTGCTGCCCACTTCCTGGACCTAGGCCTCCTGCTAACAGAAAGACTGAGATAAGCTCTCCAGTGGGAGACCCAAGAGACTATGGCAAGAAGTGAAAGCTAAGGGAGGCCTGAGAACTAGCTGCAAATTTGATTGGATTTCCCAATACGCATGCACACACACACCACACACACACACACACACACACACACACACACACACACACACCCCCCCCCGCTGAGGGTGGAAGTTTTGCAGGCTCAACATGTGTGAACACAACCTTTGCCCAAGTCATTGGCTGATCATTAAGCTGCACAGATATCAGCATAGCCCCAAGGGAGCCAGGCTAAACTGGATGGGGATGTCTTGACTATATAACTTTTAATGAAATAGACTCTGCAGGTTAAGTCCAGACCTGTTGCAGAAAAACCAAAAAACTAAAAAATAAAGTGAATCCCGGCTGGTCATTGTGGCACATGCATGTAATTCCAGCACTTGAGAAGCTAAGACAGGAACATTACAAGTTCAAGGCCAGCTAGGCTACATAGTGAGACTCTGTCACTAAATAAATAGATAGATAAATAAAAACATAGCTTGAATACAGGTCGCTATACAGGTCGCTATGTTAGTGGTTTGTTAGTCAAGCAAAACTGCTAAACATGTAGAAAATAAAATAAAAAAAGGAGAAAACAAGGAAAATGTGAACCATAATCAGGAAAAACAGTAGAAACCGATTAACTGGGCTTGGTGTTGGGTTTAAGTGAGTCTGCAAATTGGCTGTATTAATATATTGAAATAACTAAAAGAAAACATGCTAACAAGATTCAATAAATAGAGAATCTCAGTAGAGACACAAATTAGAAAAGAAGAACCAAATGGAAATTTTAGGTTTGAAAAGTACTATATTTGAAATGAAAAATTCATTGGATAGGCTCAACATCAGATGGCAAAGAAAATGTGAAGATCAATAAAAAAAACCTTCATTCCAAAGAACAGAGAGAAAAGATTTGTAAGAATAGTGAACAGAGCCTCAGAGACCTGTGGGACAATGCCAAACATTCCAACATACATGGAATGAGAATTCCAGACAGGAAGAAAAGAGAAAAAGGAACTGAAAAATATTTGAAGAAGTAATGGAACCAAACTATTCCCAATTTTTCACCACATTTTGGTAAAAAAAAAAAAAAAAAAAATACAGCTTATGAAGAGTCCCATTAAGGTGGAAGAAGAACATCACACCCTGTCTTTCCAGTGAATGCAATTATAAAAAATGACAGGGAGTAGCTATTTTCAGACTCTGTAAATAGTAGGCAGGTTTAAGAAGACAAATAGAAAGTAAGGGCCACTAAGTCAGTGGTGATTTTACCATTAATTACTTTTTTGTTTTTTGTTTTTTGCTTTGACATCCCTTGCCCCAAACTCAGCATAGCTCAAAACCCGGAAGTGGGGCATCAGGATGCACAGAGAGAACTTCAAAAATCTAGCTCAAAAAGCAGGAAAGGAGTTTCCTAATGCTTGGCAAGAGTGCAAAAATCTCTCCGAATGTTTGTTTCTTTCCTTCTCCCTCTCTCCCTCGTCCTGCTCCTCCTCCTCTTTGTCCTCTGGCCCTAGTTTTGGTGCAGGTACAAAACAACAAATTATAAAGGAATCTACCAAATAACTATTAACATAAATAAGTGAATTAAGTAAGATCTTGGATACAAGGGCAATTCAAAAGAAAATTTTAAGAAGTATCTTTTATAATAATGCAAAACATTGGAAATTTTAGGAATAAATCTATGAAAAGATGTCAAGACCTTGAAATTGAATTCAACATAATGACTTGATGGTTATGTAGAACAAAGAAATTAGATGTTGATTACTCTAAGACTTGTAGAAGATGTTGTATTTCTGCTTCATCTCAATATCTGTTTTTAGGGAGAATATGAATTTTTCCTCAAGAACAAAATGATTTTATAAATGGTGGGAGAAGTGCTAAAGATACCACCTCAAAGTGAATTTAAGTTTCTTCTTTATATTTTGTACTTGTAACTTTTATATTTCTATGTTTTGAATAGTCCAGAGTGTAGTATTTTTAAAATTCTTTTCACCAGATTCTGCTTTTTTGTTTTGTTTTTTGAGAAGACTTCTTTCTGAAAGCGTCACCCATAATAGAGAGTTGTTTCTAAGAAGATTTCCAGAAACTTATACAAACTATTTTATATAAGGCCCTTGGTAGCTGGGCGTGGCGGTGTACACCTGTAATCCCAGCGGCTCAGGAGGTGGAGGGAGGCAGGAGGATCACAAGTTTGAGACCAGAGGCAGTCTGCATAATTTAGCATGACCCTGTCTCAAAAAAGTAAAAAAAAAAAAAGTTGGGCTGAGGGTGCAGCTCAGTGGTCCAGCACTTGCAGAGCATGCAAGGCCCTAGGTCCAACGCCCAGTACCACAAAAAAAAAAAAAAAAAAAAAAAAAAAAAAAAAAAAAAAAAAAAAAAAAAAAAAAAAAAAAAAAAAAAAAAGCCCTTGTTTTATAATAAGCGTATTGATAAATTTGTTTACAAAATGGTAGTAAACTTTCCTTTCTGAATTTGTCACTAGAAGATGACAAGGTACAAAGGAGTCAGTAAAAATGAATAAAATAGGAGAAAACCCTACTACTAAAATTTTTTGTTAAATCATTGTTTTTAAGTAGTGGAATCATAAGTAAATGTCTGTGCTTGGGATTAGTTATTTATGAACACTTTGGATAATTAGTACTATGGTTGCAATAGAGATGGTGGAGGAGATTGAGTTGGAGAATATAGATAGAATCTTTAGCATTTCCATTTTTAGTAGATTGTTGTTGTTAGGTGCCGTTGAGTCGGTATCCGACTCATAGCGACCCTCATAGGGTTTTCAATGGCGACTGTATCGGGATTGCCTTGGGAGTGGATTGCCAAGCCCTTCTCCCATTTTTGCAGTGCTGGGAATTGAACTCGAGACCTCAGAGATTGCAGCACAGTGCTCTACCAACTGAGCTAAATCCCAGCCCTTTAATAGATTAGTCATTTAATTTTATTGTGTCACCTTAGAAGTTGTATCAATGTCACTTATATTTTACAGGTAAGGAAGGTAAATATGTAGTTATTTTTTGTTGTTAGGTGCCCTCGAGTTGGGTGCAACTCATAGCCACCCAATGAACAACAGAACAAAACACTCCCCAGCACTGTGGCAGGCACATGATCTTTTTTATATCTAAGCCCATTGTTGCAGGCACTATGTCAATCCATCTAGTTAAGGATCTTCTTTGTTTTCGTTGACTTGCCACTCTCCCAAACATGATGTGCTTCCCCAGGGTTTGGTCCCTCCTGATAGCATGTCCAAAATACGTAAACCATCCTTGCTTCCAAGGAGCACTCTGGTTGCACTTCTTCTAGGATGAATCTGTTGGTTCTTTTGGCAGTCCATGGTATATTCAGTGTTCATCTCCAGCACCATAATTCAAAAGCATCAATTCTCCTTTCTTCCTTATTCACCACCCAGCTTTCACAAGCATATAATGCAACTGAAAATGCCATGACATGAATCAGGTGTACCTTCGTTTTCATGTGACAACTTTACTTTTGAACATTTTAAAGAGGGCTTTTACAATGGCTTTTCCCAGTTGCAGGGCATCTTTTGATTTTTTGACTGCTGCTTCCGTGCGTGTTAATTGTAGAACCAAATAAAGCAAAATCTTGGACAACCTCAATCTTTTTTCAAAACATTTATTGTGAAGTTGCATACGGACCCCGTTGTACGGATTTTTGTTTTGTTGATGTTGAAGAGCAATCCACACTTGGGGCTGTATTCTTTGATCTTCATTAGTATGTGCTTCAAATCTTGTTAAGTTTCAGCAAGCAGAGGTTTGTCATCTGCATAACACAGATTATTAATGAATCCTCCTCCAATCCTGATGCCATGTTCTTCTTCATAAAGTCCTGCTTCTCAGATTATTTGCTCAGCATAAAGACTGAACAGATACCGTGAAAGGATACAGCTTGGATGCACACCCTTCTTGACTTTAAACCAGGCAGTGTTTTCTAGTTCTGTTCCAACGACTGCCTCCTGGTCTACTTACAGATTCCTCATGAGTACACTTAAGTGCTCTAGTATTCCTATTCTTCACAATGTTATCCATAATTTGTTGTGATCCACACAATCAAATGCCTTTGCATAGTCAATAAAACATAAACATCTTTCTGATATTCTCTGCTTTCAGCCAATATCCATCTGACCTCAGCGGTGATGTTCTTAGTTCCATGCCCTCTTCTGAATCTGGCTTGATTTTCTTTCAGTTCCCTGTCTACATACCATTTCAGTCACTTTTGAATGATATTTAGCAAAATTTTACTTGCGTTGATATTAATGAAATCATTTGATAATTTCTACATTTGATTGTATCCCCTTTCTTGGGAATAGGCCCAAATATGGATCTCTTTCAGTCAGTTGGCCAAATAGCTGTTTTCCAAATCTCTTGGCATAAATGAACGAGCACTTTCAGTGCTGTGTCTGTCTGTTGGAACATCTCTATTAATATTCCATCATTTCTTGGAGCCTTGTGTTTTGCCAATTCCTTTAAGGCAGCTTCCACTTCTTCCTTCAGTACCATTGTTGCTGATCATATGCAACCTTTTAAAATATTTGGTAATCCACCAATTACTTTTGGTATAATGGCTCTGTGTATTCCTTCCATCTTCTCTTGATGTTTCTTGCATCATTTAATATTTTCCCTTTAGAATTGTTCACTGTTGCCACTTGAGGCTTGAATTTTTTCTTCAATTCCTTAAGAAGCTTGAGAAAAACAGAGCGTGTTCTTCCATTTTGGTTTTCTGTGTCCAGCTCTTTGCACATGTCATTATTGTATTTGATTTTTGTCTTCTTGAGTTGCCATTTGAAATCTTCTGTTTAGTTCTTGAACTTTGTCATGTCTTCCTTTCACTTTAGCTCCTGGTCATTCAAGGGCAAGTTTCAGAGTCTCTTTTGACATGTAATTTGGTCTTATCTTTTTTTTCCTGTCTTTTAAATAACCTTTTGCTTTCCTCATGAATGATGTCTTTGATGTCATGCCACAGCTGGTCCGGTCTTCCAACACTAGTGTCTAACGCATCAAACCTGTTCTTGAGGTAGTCTTTTAACTCAGGTAAGATATACTTAAAGTCATACCATGACTCTCATACACTTGTTCTAATTTTCTTTAGTTTCATTTTGAACCTGCATATAAGTAGTTGATGCTCCGATCTACAATCAGCAGCTAGCCTTGTTCTGACTTTTGATTTTGAGGTTTTCCATTATCTCTTTCCATCCTACTGACCTTTATGCCTTATTTTTCTATCCATGGGAGGTTGACACTTTAAAATTATTACTCTAGGGGTGTGGGTGTGGGTTGGTGATAGAGTGCTTGACTAGCCTATGTGAAGCCCTGGGTTTGATCCCTTGCAATGCAAAAAATAGATAAATAAAGATTATTACTCCAACCTATACCACAATTTACTGTTTCCAGGTATCATTTACTTATAAATAGGAATATATAATTTGAAAACTCTTATTGATTTTAGTAACAGAAAAATGTTACAATTTTGTGACTCAAACTATATTATCAAGAACTTATGATGTACGAGATAGACTATGCCCTAGAAAAAGACACATATGATTTCTATGCTTAATAGGCTTAGAATTTAGAGAGGAAATTATGCATTAAAGTAATGCCAGAATGTTTAACTATATAGGTATACAGAGTTATAAAACATAGCATACCTGAAAATATATATTAAGAGACTATCCTCATTGAGGCAACCATTTACATTGAAATTTTGCTCCTGGGGAAGAGAGTGATTTTGGCATGCAAAGGTGGTTGTGCATATGTGGTACTAAGTGGGAGAGAGCTTTGTATTATGGCTGGGGAAAGATTAATATGGCTAAAGCTACAAAAGGTGGAGCAATTTTAATCTAACAGTGTACTAAAAGGCTTATACACCATAAAATTTACATTTTAATTGATTCTTTATGGGTTGTTGCAGTAGTAGTTTGGATCTGGAATGTTCCCCAAAGGCCTGTGGGTTAAAGTCTTGGTTCCAACTGGAAATGGTGGCACATACCTACAATCCCAGCACTTGGAAGGCAGAGGCAGAAGGATTGCTGCAAGATCAAGGCCAGCCTGGTCTACAAGGCTAGTTCCAGGCTAGCCAAGGCTACATAGCAAAACTCTGTCTCAAACCTGCCCCACCTCCCCTCAAGGAGGCATTGAACCTAGAGTCTGATTGAAGGATCTGTCTTCTACTGATTATGGAGGAGGAATGGAACTTGTAGATAACTTACTTTTGAGTTTTGAGACTTTCCTTTCTTTGTGAAATCTCTTGAGTAAATTGGGGACACTCTTTGCTTCTCTGACACCTGTCCTAGCTTCATGAGGCCCCCAGTGCAGAGCTAGTTATTTCATATATGAAGCTTTTACATACACTAGAGTTGTCTTAGCCTGCAGCGGTACCACTGTGACATCTGATCCCATCAGATCTTGGAAGCTAAGAAGGGTTGGACCTGGTTAGTACTTGGATGGGTGACCTCCTAGGAAAACCAGGTGCTGTAGGCTTGGGAGAAGGATCTGGCAACCTACTCCCAAAACACAGTCAGCCATGGAAAACCCTATGAATGACAGAGAAACACAATAGTGTTTCATCTATTGTACATAGGGTTGCTATGAGTCAGACACCAACTCAATAGCACCTAACAGTAACAACAGACTCGTCTTGTGGTTATCCATACTTGAGTAATTACTATAGATTTATGTTTTAATATTTGGTAGTATTCTCTCTCATTTCACCCCTTCATCTAAGTTAATCATAAAAATTTATTGGAAAAAAAGACGACAATTTCCATTTTAAAGAAATAGCAGGTGAGATTTCCCTACAAAGTAATGTCTTCTGTAAAAGTTTTCTCACATTTTTTTTTCTTCTCATGTGCTTTTAGGATAATATAATTAAAGAGAACTATATAGTCAAGCACCCTGCTGTGTGTCTATAATCCCATTGATTTAGGAGGTTACGGCCTGAGGCAGGAGGTTCATGAGTTTGAGGCCAGAGGCAGCCTACACAACTTAGCAAGACTCTGTCTCAAAATAAAAAATTTAATAAAGGACACGAGGGGTGTAGCTCAGTTGTAGAGCACTTGTCTGACATGTGAAAGGCCCTCAGTGTTATGAGGGGAAAAACTATGTATTTTATTTTTATTAGAGGTCTACCAAATACACAAATTAGTTAAGAATGATTGGCAGCTTTATAATATCTAACATTTCTTTTCCTGGACATGGGATGTTGGCAAATTTGTCAAGTGTTTTAAATTCTATATGATAAAGAATCAGTAACAACTTAGGAAGATCTTCAAAATACCTAAGGTTATGTTTTACAATCTCTATCACTTTTCTACCCAGTTAATTAAACATCAATAAAAAGAATAAAGCACTTCAAGAGCCATTATAGAAGATAACATTTTAAAACATGTTCAGTACAACTGGAAATTTGAACACTGACTTATTTATTTATTCCATAATATTAAGGAATTGCTGTATATTCTTGAATCTAATCTATACTCTTTCAACAGATTTTCCTGTGAGTCCAATCTGCACTCAGTTCTAATCCACATCTGATTTTGTAGTCCTCTAAAGCTGTTGAAAGGGTATAGATTAAATTCAAGAATATATGGCATTGTTAAGCCAGGTATGGTAACAAAGGCCTGTAAACCCAGCACTTGAGAGGTTGAGGCAGGAGGATCAAGAGGAGTTCAAGGCCAGTCTGAACTACATTAGTAAGTTCTAGGCCAGCCTGGGCTGCAGAATGAGACCTTTTCAAAAAATACCAAACCAAACAAAACAAAACAAAAAAATAGCAACAAGGAATTGTTAATTTGTTAGGCATTTTAATATAACTTGTTTATGTTGTTTAAAAAGAGTGACTTTTATACTTACATACTGAGATATGGTATCTGAGATTTGCTTCAAAATTATATAAGGTAGAAAGTATATAGGGATATGAAGCATTATTAGCATAAGCTACTTTTGTATATGTTTGAAATTTTCCATAATAAAAACCAAAAATGAAGACAAATGTAGACTGGCAAAGGAAAGAATAAGAAGTAATTAAGAAGTAGTGTTTGTTAACTACATTGATAGACCCAAGGCAAAAAGACTTCTCAAAATTGGTTATATTGTCCTGTGTCCATTTAAAGATAAACTTTGGATCTTAAGCAAAATTATGAGGTAGGCTCTGTTCACATTCTTCACTTGATCTTGGCCAAAAGGCCAAATGCTGTCTAAAATATACCTTGTTTCCTAGTGTCTTCTTCCTTCATCTTAGTGTAGTACACATTGTGTACTTTCTTTAAATGCACATTGTACTCTTTCTTACCTCTAACTTCCAAAATTATTAGTCATCAAGCCGAGGTAGTGGTGCATTCCTATAATCCCAGTAACTGAGTAGGCCAAGGGAGGAGGATTGCAAGTTTGAGGCCAGAGGCAGCCTGTATAATTTAGCCATGACTGTCTCAAAATTTTTAAAATATTAAAAATGGGCTGGGAGTACAGCTCAGTGGTAGAGCACTTGCAAAAGGATATGTGAGACCTTGAGTTCAACCCCTAAATACAGCAAAAAAACCCCAAAATTTTCAGTCATGTATCAATACTGAGTAGGAGACCCTAGAGATAAACCTCTCCAGATTAAAGACCAGAAGAATTTGGGAGGGATGTTAGAGGTAGAAACCAGGGAATGGAGATAATAGAATATTAGAAAAGCATTTGAGCATTTGGAAAAATACTGATAGAAACATGAAAATTATGGCTGGAGGTGTAGCTCAGTGGCAGAACACTTGTCTAATGTGCGCAAGACTCTTTGTTCAATGTCCAGCCCCCCTAAAAGGAATTAAAAAGTTTGTTGGAACGATTGGAAAAAAGCTTAAGAGTTCCATATGAAAATCACTTGATCTTTTAAAAATTGAAAGTCTGGGAATTAGACTCTAATATTTTAACAGAAAGTAAATAGATGGTGCTCAATATAGATCAGTCCAAAAGTTGTTATATTAATATATTATCCAAAAAGAAAAGAAACTCTTTAACAGATCTGATGAAGGGAAATGATTGACAAATTCATAGCAATTACTCCTTGAGAGTAAGGATAAATTGGGAGAAGGGTAGACAACATGGAACAGAGAACCGCTGTATTTCGTTATGAACCACTTAGTTGTACCATCTGACTTTTTATCTGACTTTTTACAATGTTTACTTTCTATTTTAATGAAGATAAATGTTAATTTTAAAACAAACAACTTCAGTATTACTAAATTTATTTAAAGAAACTTGAAAATTAGGTGAAACAAATAAAATTAGTTCTAATAAAATGAAGACTACAATATTGATTGAAGGAAATATCTAGCTTCACTTTCATGTATTTATCCAGTTGCCCAGCACCCATTGTTGAAAAGACCATTCTTTCCTTTATCAAAAGTCTTGCCATGCTTGTCAAAAACCCATTAAATTTATGGGGTTATTTCTGGACTCATAGTTATGTGTGTGTCTGTATGCTCATACTACACAAGTTTGATTATTTACTGAAAAGTAAATTTTGAAAATTGAAAAATATGAGTTCTCTAATTTTATTCTTTTTGAAGATTGTTTTGACTATTCTATGTTTTTTGTGTTTCCATATGAATTTTAGGATCAGCTTGTCACTTTCTGAGGTGAAAAAAACCGAGATTTTGATAGAGATTACATTAAATCTGTAGATCAACTTGGAGAATATTGCCATCTTAATAATACTAAGTCTTCCAGTCCATGAACATGAGATGTCTTTCCATTTATTTAGATCTTCATTCATTCTTTTATTGATATTTAGTGGCTTTAATGTACAAATTTTGTACTTTTGTTACATTTAGTACTCAGCATTTTATTGATTTTGGTGCTACAGTGAAAATAATGGTTTTTTTACTTTCAATTTTGGATTGTTGCTAGTATACAGAAAGACATTTACTTTTTATGTATGATTTTGAATCTTGAAACTTTGATAAACTCATTAATTCATAAATTTTTTGTGTATTAAGATTTTCCTTATGTAAGATTTTATTAAAATAGAGAAGGTTTTACTTATTCCTTTTTAGTCTGGATGCCTTTTATTTTTTATTTTATTTATTTATTTATTTATTTTTTGCCTAGCAGCCCTGGCTAAAACCTCCACTGTAAGGTTGAAGAGGAGTGGAGGGAACAGAGGTTCTTCTCTAATTCCTCATTTTTGAGAGAAAGCATATACTCTTGTGTCATTAAGTATGAAGCTAGCTTCAGATTTTTCTTAGATGGCCTATAATAAGTTGGAGAAGTTCCTTTCTATTCCAGTTTGGTTAATTTTTTTTAAATCATGAAAGGGCTTTGGATTTTGTCAAGTACTTTCTTGTATGTCTATTAAAATAACATTGTTTTTGTTCTTTGTTCTATTAATATGGTATATCAATTGACATTCATATAGTGACCCCATTCTTGCATTCCTGGGATAAATTTTACTTGACATTTGTGTATAATCCTTTTTGTATGTTGTTAGGTTCATTTTATTAGTATTTTGTTAAAGATTTTTGCACCAGTCTTTAGAAGGGATATTGGCTGTAATTTTCTTATGATATCTTTGCCTTTGGTATCATGGTAACAGTTTTCACAGAATGAGTTAGAAAGTATTCTTTTTTTTCCCCATAGTTTGTGAATTATTAGTTTTAACTCTTTTTAAAATGTTTGATGGGATTGACCAGTGAAGGATAATTCCGGGCTTGTGGAATTTTTTTTTCTCTAATTCAATCACTTTGCTTTTCATAAGTGTATTCAGATTTTATATTCCTCTTGAGTAGTGTTTTCAAATTTGAAAAACATAAAGCAAGTGTAAGTAAGTATAAGATATAGTCTATTGAAGCCAAATCTTACTTAAAAATCTGTTCTGCTAAATTCAACTTGAAACTTATTAATTCAATTATTAAAAATAAAGTTTTCAAAAGGGTATTGTTAATATATTTTTATTTGCATTATTTTATAATCTTACCCCATAATGACTTGGAATTTAGTCTTATTTTTTTGCTTATGTGTTTTTTTAATGTGTGTTTTATCTCAGCAGCAATGCAGCAGGTCTTGGAAAACCTGACAGAGTTGCCCCCATCTACAGGAGCAGAAGAAATAGACCTAATTTTCCTCAAGGGGATTATGGAGAATCCTATTGTAAAATCACTTGCTAAGGTACATTGGTTTATTCTGGAGATCACTGAATTATTTTGAAAATTGTTTTTACAGAAGTTTTTGATACTGCTACTTTCAGATATAGTTAATATACTTTAGGCATAGTTAGCAAATAATAACACCACATAATGAAATCATAATATATGCAAAAATAAAGCTACTTTTGCCTTTTCAGTTCTATCTTTAAACACAGAATGAAATGACTCATAGCTTTTGACCTAAAACCTTAGAGGTCTAGAGAAATTACAGCCCCACAGTCATATTATAATGGGAACTGTGGAAAAGATCCTAATCCTGTCTCCAGCTTCAACAACAGCAAGTTATTCATTTGTTTCCTTTACTTTATGACATGTACCTATTCTTAATTTAAGTTCTTAACTTCCTTTATGTAGTATGATTTTGATTTTTTTTTTTTTTTTTTTTTTTTTTTTTTTTTGTATAACCCTGAAATTTAAAGTCTTACTTCTATAGTAAACTCTGGAGCAACCTCCTCAACTCATTCATAACTACATTTTTTCAACCGTATTTTTGGTCCTGTTTTATTTCACTTACACTGTTTCTCCATAGTTCTTATGAACATCTCTAAAGCTTTACCTCTTTCACAACCATGCTAGCCTTTCTTTTCAAGTTGCCCCAAATGTTTCTAATTTTCAAGGACCTATGCCTCATAACCTCTCTGACCCTTCCTTCATATTGACATCATGTCATTCTTTCTGCTTTTGCATTCCTGTAATGTTGATTTCACTACCTCCTGTGATCTTTTTTTAGTCTTTCGTTTTCTTCTTCTTTTTTTTTTTTTTGCAGTACTGGGGGTTGAACCCAGGGCCTCGCTCCTGCATGCTCTGCAAGTGCTGGACCACTGAGCCGCACCCTCAGCCCATTTTTTTACTTTTTTTTTTTTTTTTTTTTTACAGGGTCTCGCTAAGTTACACAGACTGCCTCTGGTCTCCAACTTGCGATCCTCCTCCCTCCCCCTCCTGAGCCACTGGGATTACAGGCGTGTGCCACTGCCTGGCGCTAGTCTTTTGTTTTCTTCTAAGACTTCTAGAAAATTTTATCTTTTACAAAGTTTCACATTAGTAAGAATGAGTTAATGATGCATATTCTTCATTTTATTCACATAGTTGGTCATGCTAAGATTACATGGTATAAAGATTCATAAGTAGAAATGAATTCACTTATAGCTTACCCAAATGGAATTTTTAATCTTTTTTGTGCCGACTTCTAAGTTTATTAGATAGTCTTATATTTTAATAATATATAGCATATTTGTTTTTACATTCCAACTTCTAGTCAGAAATGTTAATCACCTTATTGTATTGAAATGAAGTAATAGCTTCAAGACCTGTTGAAATAGGTAGGACATGTTTAAGCCTATATTAAATAGCTTGCACTGGATCTATATTGGTACTTTTAAAAGAGTTTGCTGGATGTGGTGGCTCACACCTGTAATACTATTGACTTGGGATATGGAGGCAGGAGGATTGCATGTTTAAGGGGAGAAGCAGCCTGTGTAACTTAGCAAGGCCCTGTCTCAAGATTAAAAAATTTACAAAGGGCCCTGAGGGCACAACTCAATGGTAAAGTACTTGCAAAGTATGTGCAAAGCCCTGGATTCATCTCCCCAGTACCACCAAAAAAAAAAAAAAAAAAAAAAAAAGCTTTCATTCTCCCATTGAGTCATACTATTGTTGGTTAATTTTTATTGGCCATAAATCACTTTTACCCCTGGTCCTATGTTTATTTAATTTATGGCTTTTGATATGTAGATTTAGAAACTATAATAACATTACGTAAGGTATTTTACAGAGGTCTTTAAAATATACTGTTTTGTCTTTGCAACAACGTCATGAACTTAAAATACATTGTTTTATCTTTGAAACAATTTATGAATTGAAAATTAAGACTCTTAAGGTAGATAAATGGTTTGCCTAAATCACTGTGCTAGTAAATGACAGAAATAAGGTTTATGTAAAGTTTATGACAAGTGTTCTCACCTTAAAAAGGGACACCTGTTTTTAAATTCTGTGTTGTATCTATTACAGCACAGTTCAGTGTTGTTGTGTGTATGTATTTATTCTTAACAACTGTGATTGAAAATTTATTGGTTTAATGCCACTAAGTGATGGCTTTTCAGAGGAACACTGGTTTAGTATTTTTTTTTTTTTTTTCCCTGATACTTGGTGGTTGAACCTAAGGCCTTGAACATTCTTTGCAAGTGTTCTACCACTGGGCTGTACACCCAATCCATTTTTAATTTTTTATCTTGAGTCCAGACCTCACTAAGTTATACATGCTGCCTCTAGCCTCAAACCTGTAATCATCCTGCCCCAGCCTCCTGAGTTGCTGGGATTACTTCCATGAGCCACTGCCCCTGGCCGGGTTCAGTATTCTTAACAGTTGAAATGAGTGGATGACTTTTGAGCAGATAAGGAGCAGCTATATTCTTTTGTTTATTAAAGAATGAAATAACCGAATCACCCAGCCAGGTGCAGTGGTACACACCTGTAATCCCACTTGCTTGGGAGAGCTGACCCAGGAGGACTGTAAGATCAAGGCCTAGTTGGGCAACTCAAAGAGACTCTGTCTCAAAATAAAGATAAAATAGGGCTGGGGATGTAGCTCAGTACTAGAGTGCTTTTGTTGTATATCCAAGGCCCTGTTTCAATCCCTAGTACTGCAAAAAGGTAAATAAAAAAAAAAAAAGTTACCTGATAATATCCAACATTCAAACAGATTCTCAGTGAATACCGCCTCCAATGTAGGTAAAGAAATTACAGGAGTAAGGAAAGGCTTCTACTTCCAAGAAAGAGAAAGTACATCACAGAAGGTCAATACTCTCAGGATAGTAAGTAGGAAACAAATATGAGAGGCACGCATTGATTGACCTGCCAAGAGGCAGGATCAGATGACCATCAATCAGGAAAAAACAACAGAAGCAGTATCATAGATAATCTTATTGGAATTTGTAAACAAGCATTTTAAAATAGCATATTAATATTTTGATAGAAAAGAAAAAGAAGTAAAAGTGTAAAATATTCTTGTTGTTGTTGTTGTTGTTAGGTGCTGTGGAGTCAGTATCCGACTCATAGCGACCCTCTGTACAACAGGGGAAACACTATTGTCAGTGTTTCTCTGCTGTTCATAGGGTTTTCAATGGCAGATTGATTTTTGGGAGGGTGTTGCCAGGTCCTTCTCCCAAGCCTGCAGCTTCCGGTGTTCCCAGGCGGTTTCCCATCCAGGTACTAACCAGGGCAGACCCTGCTTAGCTTCCAAGATCTGACGGGATCGGATGCCACAGGGCTACAGCTGCAGGCTTTAAAATATTCTTAGAAAGTCTAAATAATAATCAAACAGACATTTTAGGACTCAAAATACAATATCTGAAAATAGCTCATTTGATTGTTGTTGTTAGGTGCTGTCGAGTCATGTTGGACTCATAGCAACCCTCATAGGGTTTTCAATTGCTAATTGTTTCCGGATTGCCTCAAGAGTGGATTGCCACGTCCTTCTCCCATTTTTGCAGTGCTGGGAATCAAACTCAAGACCTCAGAGCCTGCAGAGTGGCGCTCTACCAACTGAGCTAAATCCCAGCCCAATTTACCTGATAGGTTTAACAAAAGACTAGACACAAAAGAAGAGGGAATTAGTGACTTTGAAGACAAGTTAACAGAAAAATCTAAACTGAAACTCATAGAGAAGACTGAGAGCAGAACAAAACAAAAGAATATTTGAGACATACTCAAAAGAGCTAACATGTGTGATTAGAATCCCAGAAAGAGAGAGGAGGGGGAAGAAGAAATAGTTGAAACTGCAATGGCCAAGAAATTTGAAAGCAAATGAATTACATTAACTGACAGATTTAAGAAGTCAGGTGAACCTTCTACAGTAGAAATATAAAGAAATACATACCTGTGAACATCATAGTCAAACTCCTAAAATTAAAAGACACAATGAAAATTTGTAAAGCAAACCAGAAGGAAAAAAACACATAATCTTTAAGGAGAAAGAAAATAAGAATGGGTAGCAATAAAACCAGAACTATGAAAGTCATAACACAGTGGATTAAGGTTCATAAAGTGCCAAAATGAAAACACCACGAACTTTGCATTCCTTGCCAGCAAAAGCAACCTTCAAATGTTAAATAAAATAGGCTTTTTTTCCAGGCAAACAAAATCTGAGAAAATTTACCTTTATTTACTCTACAAGAATGTAAGAGAAAGCTCTTCTAACAGACAAAAGAAAAGGAATGTTAATGGATAAATATAAAATGATATCAATTTTAAGATGAAATAAGAATATCTTGTGACTTTTATAACACACACACACACACAAATGAAATATATGAAGATGGTAGCCCAAAAGGAAGGATATACTTAATAAGTCAAACAATTGTAAAATTATTTCATTGTTCAGAAGTGACAGTAACTTAAGTGGAATGTAAAATGTCAGGGATGCCTATTAAAATCTTTAGATTAACCACCAAAAGTAAAATAAGAATGAATATACTTCACCCACACCATAAAAGAGAAAACATACTCTGGAACTATTCTCATTCCAGAAATAATCAGAAAAGTTATCAAAATAAAGAAAAAAAACTTATTTTCAGACATGGAGCAAGTGGGAAAAAATGAGGTGGGCATTTTGAAAATATCTGGGGTTAATTTTTAGCTGGCAATGCAGGAGAGAAAACAAAAATATAGCCCAGTAGTCTTGACAGAACTTGGAACTGTGGAAGTCTAGGATGATTGGAATTTGTGGGGCAGAATACCAGAGAGGAGGTAGTTGAACACAGAAAGGGTTCTGGAGATTTGCAGGAGGATGACCTAAATCTTTGGTTGGATATGGGAAGAAACCTGTACAGAATACAAGAAAAAATTCACTGGAAATTAGTAAATGAAACTATTTTCACATCTTACAAAGGACAATCATTTGAATTCCCACTAGTCTGAATCAAGACTATTCATAATACACAGGATTTTAATTGGTGCCATCGAGTTGGGACTGACTCATAGTGACCTTATGGACAAGAGACAAAACACTACCTAACACTGTGCCAAAGTTGTCAGTGCTTCTTTGGTATTCATAAGGTTTCCAATGGCTGATTGTGTTTTGGGAGTGGGCTGCCAGGTCCTTCTCCCAAGCCTATAGCACCCGGTATTCCCAGGTGGTCTCCTATTCAAGTATTAATTAGGCCGGACCCTGCTTAGGTTCCAAGCTCTGACAGGATCAGATGCCACTGCAGTATGGCTTCAGGCAATACACAGGATATTGGACAAAATTCACTCCAAGCATGTTGTAGCAGGCAGATCTTGTAAACTAACACAGATTCTAGCAGAAATAAACTGAAAATCAATAACACAACACAGTCATCTGAAAAAATCGCCAGATATTTAGAAATTAAATAACATGCTTCTCAGTAACCATTAGTTGATGAAGAAATCACAAAATATTTTGAACTGAATGAAAATGAAAATCCATATTGAAACTTGTGAGGCACAACAAAGCAATACGGACAGGAAAATACCTATATTGAAAAGAGCAATATCCCAAATCAATAATCTAAGTATCAGCTGTTAGAAAGCAGAAAGAGGAAATGTAACCCCAAATATGTAGAAAGATGTAAACAATAAAGCATGCACATAAAAAGACAAAAATAAAGTCAGTACAATTTTGAATATATCAATAAAACTGTAAACCGCTCACTAGAAACAAATTACCAGTATCAGAGATGAAAAAGAAGACACCACGATATATCCAGCAGACACTACAAGGATGATAAGAAATACTGTGAATTATTTTGATGACAAGAAATATGACAACTTACATAAAATTGTCTAATTCTTTGAAAGACATAAAGACCCACACAAGAGTGATTAATCTCAGTAGTTCTATATCTGCTTTTCAAAATTAAATATTTGGAGTTTGAAACCATCTTACAAAAGAAAGTCCAACCCCTGGTGTCTTCACCAGTAAATTCTATCAAATAGTTAAGGAAGAAATACTAATTTTACATAACTTCTTCTGGAAAAGATATTTCATGAAAAGGAAACTAGGCTAATATCCCTAATGAACATACATTTGAAATTATAAAGAAAATATTAGCAAATCAAATACACTAACATACAAAAAAAATAATACTCCATTATCCAAGTGTTTTCTATTTCAAAAAATGCAGGACTGTGCTGGAATAAAATTTGCAGAATCCAGACGTCCTGAAAGAACTTATTCTTCTCTACAGTTTACTTTTCTAAGATGTGGTGGTAAATAGGATTCTCAGAACTGGACAGACAAGAAGGCTAGGCTATATTTGAATCAGGTCCATGGGTTCTACAGTGTCAGTCATGGCGTATTCTTCCAACTACTTGTAAAAGTAAAACATATTTTTATTGAGTTATGCTAGCTTTCTAATAATGCTTTTTCTAAAAAGAACACCTATTTATTTAAACAGCATATGGCTTGTCTACCACTTTAGTCGGTTTTTTATTGTTTCCTTTGTCTCCCCTAGTTTTATTAGTTAAATTTGAGTTGCCATGTGTCTCTTGAAAGGTACTAAACAAATTCTGACTTTAATTTTTAATTTTTTGCTGGACTAAGAGGTTGAATCCAGGGCTTTACACATTCTAGGCAAGTGTTCTACCACTGAACTGCACTCCCATCCCACCCTACCCCCTTTGAGGTTTTTTATTTTGAGATAGAGTTTCGCTAAATTGCAAGGCTGCCTCTGGCTTTGAATTCATGATCCTCCTGCCTCAGCGTCCCAAGTTGCTGGAATTACAGATGTGCCCATAGCACCTGGCTGATTCTGACTTGAAACAGAATTAGAGATCTCAAATTTTTGCATAGTTTTTCAGAGCTCTAAAAACTACGCATTAATAATTCTGAACCTGAGTTTTCTTTCCTGTCTTGGAAAAAATGAAATTAATCTTGCTTGAACACAAGTATATTTCAGAAATTGGTTTTCCATATTAATATGATTGTAGCTGTAATTTTACTAAAAACTTTTTTCATCTGAGGATTTCTGGGTTTTCTAGTGAGATTCTTTCCTTCCTTAAATCCAATCTGGCCAGATATGATGGGGCATGCTTGTAATCCCAGTGATTTATGAAGCTGAGGCAGAGGGATCCCAAGGTTGAGGCCAGAGGCAGCCTGTATAACTTGGGAAGACCCTGTCTCAAAGTGAAAAAATAAAAAATGGGCTGCAACTGAAGCTGAAGAGCACTTGCAAAGTACGTTGGAGGCCCTAGGTTTAACTCCCAAGTACTATTCAAACAGAACAACAAAAAGATCTGTAAAGTTGATATGAACAAAACCTTCAGTTATATTTGAATTATTTAAAAACGGTTTTATGTTCCCACTTGGCGCTGCTTTTTTCTCTCTTGCCAGTAGTCTTTTTTACATTGCCATTTATCCTCACCCAAATTGTGAGTAATAAGTAGATGCACATAGAAAGGAAAGGAGATACAGTAAGAGTGTTCATGTTGGCAGTTATTTCTGTACCCATGTCCTAAATTGAACAAGTATACTAGTGTTTACCCCCAAGTGTCTGTCACCTTGTACTGTCAGCTTGTTTACTGTGATGCTGAAAGCTATGCCATCAATACTTCAGATTCCAGGGCCACTCTTGATGGATTGATTTCAGCTGGGCTTCCAGACTAAGAAAGACTAGGGAGAAGGACCTGGCAAGCCAATTCCCAAAACAATGAGCTCTTGAAAACCTTATGAATAGTAGAGAAGCACTGTCAAATATAGTGGCAGAAAGTGAGCCCTCCAGGTTAGAAAGCATTCAGAAGATGACAGGGGGAGGTTTGCCTCCTCAAAGTAGAGTTGATCTTAATGAGAATGGAGTAAAGCCCCTGGGACCTCCATTTGCCAATAAGGCACAACTCAAAATGAGAAGCAGCAGTGGCTGCAATAATGAGCTCAAACATAAAAATGATTGTGTATCTGGCACAGTGTTGGGTAGTATTTCATTCTGTTATGCATAGGGTCAATAAGAGTCAGACCTGACTCAACAGCACCCAACAACAACAAAAACAAGAAGTGTCTAAGTAGTGTTACTATGTGCTAATCATGTAACACAGGATAATACAGAAAATATGTTGACATAGCTTCTGAAAGTAGTAAGCCAGTCATGATCTGTTTCCTGGAGAAACAGTTGGTTTTTATAGCTCTTCCTTTGAGGAAATGAGTGAAAAAGTCAGAGGGGCAAGATGGTATTCTAAACCATAGGAGGATAACTCCAGTGAGAGGTATGGTGGAACAAAAATAAGTTAATACACCTACCCTGGAAGAGCCATGCTAAGAAGTAGCAACTAAACTAGCAGTCAGTGCAAGCACATCTCTTATGTTTAAGTAAGTGAGAATAATGCATCACGTACTGGATTGAATCATTAACCACAAGATGATGTTAGAGTGGCTCTTTGAATAGTTAATAAGTCAAATAAGCTTTAGTAGGTAAGAATTCAAGCCTTAGTATTAACTACCTGTCTCTGCCATTTGCCAGCAGTGTGAACTCAAGCAAATCACTTTGCATTTTTTTATATCAGCATCTTTATCTGTAAAGATGATAATAATATATCTGCTTTTGCTGAATACACACACACAAACACATGCATAGATGGATACATGCACACATAATACATAGGACATAGTACCTAGCACTAAAAAAAGAAAAAAGAAAGACCTTAAATATTAACGTTCTGTATTTCTTTATACTTTTAAAATTATTACTGGATTTTTTGTTGTTGTTAAGCTATCTTTCATTACTGTAAGAATATTAGAATATTGCAAAGTGTAAGGCGGGCAGAGTGGTGCATGCTTATAATCCCAGTAACTTGGGAGGCAGAAGCAAGAGGATCGCAAGTTCGAGACCATAGGTAGTCTCTATAATTTAGTGAGACCCTGTCTCAAAAACTAAAAAAATGGGCTGGGGGTGCAGCTCAGTGGTACAGCACTCACAAAGCATGCAAGTGCAAGTCTCTAGGCTCAACCCACAGTACCGCCCAAAAACGGGGGGGGGGGGGGTATTGCAGACTGCAACTTGCTAAATTAGGTTTGAGGGGTTTTTTTTAAACCAGCAAATAATATTTGTAAACAATTGAAAATTCTAGCTTGTTTTGTAAGACATAACTAATATAGATGATTTTAGTTTTTTTTCAGTAGTGATAATCATTCTATGACATATGTTGAGTGTCCTCATCATCCTATTCTTATCTGGCTTGTATGATATTAACAGAAACTTACAACTTTATCATTATTCTTTGTGGCATTTTCTAATCTGTGTAATTTTTTCTTATCTAAATCTGATAGAAACTTCATCTATTTAAATTACATTGGTCCTTTGACATTTTTCCTTTTTGTTTAATCACAGCTTTTTCTTTATCAGTCTATTTCATATGACTTTATGAATTCTTCTGAGGTCATTCTCAAAAATATTGTTTAACGTACAACTGTCTCTCCCAACTAATAACTTACTTTGCTGGGTGTGTTGACTTATGCCTACAGTGCCAACTACTTGGGAGGCTGAGACAGTAGGATCACTTGAGCCCAGAGGTTTGATGCCAGCCTGGGTAACATAGCAAGACTCCATCTTTTAATAATAACAACAAAAACAAAAAAAGAAAAAGAAAAGAAAAGAAAGAAAAAAGGAGAAAGAAAAGAAAGAAGGACTTATTTCATTCTTATGAATCACCTAGGAAAAAATTCACTTAAGCAAAAAGATTATCTTTTTATAAATTAGAATGTTTTATTTGGACTCTAAAGGATCCATTCTGTATAATGGTAAATTTAATATGTAAAATATAGGGATCAGACACCTGAAATTTGGATTTTTTTCTTCATTTATAGACATGAATGTTAAAATGTAAGATTTTTCACTTTACATAGTTTTATGAAATCTTTTTTTGATGTCTTCAGTCACCACTTTAGTTCACATTTTCAAGTTGTTTATACTACAGCATAACAAATGCACATTTCATGTAAACAAATTTAATTCCTGGCTAGTAACACAGCTCATAAGTGAGCAAGAGTGTCAAGGTATGTACACATGTAGACAGACTTTCCCCTTTTCATATCTTCCATAGGAGTATTTTTCCCTTGATGTCATTGGCTATTGATATAAAAACTTGATATATTCTATAGACGATACAATAGAAGATGAAAATATGGATATAAATATAGATATTGATACAGATAGATAGATACAGATATCCACATTGGTTAGTTATCATGACATTAGGAAATGTATTAAGGTACAGTACATTATTGTTAGGTGCCATTGACTCTTAGCAGTTGTACGTACAACAGAACGAAACACTGCCTGACACTACTGTACCATCCCCAGCCTTATGTCAGTGCTTCTCTGCTATTCGTAGGGTTTTTTTGATTATTACTTTGGTGATTATGATTATTATATCTCCTTTATTTATAAATGTTGGTGGGGCACAGAATAATAAGGCTTTTGCTATTTCCACTATGCCACTATTACATTGTTTTCAGTTATATTTTCATGAATTTACACATTTTATGAAATCTTAGTAATTATACTTGTGCTCAAAGTCACAGAGCAACTATTTATCAGAAAAGTAAAGAATACTTCTTAAATGGAGACTGCTTAATGTTTGTTCTCAGTCTGAATTTAGAACTCTGTTCTACCTACTAAAGGATATTCGAGATTATTTGCTTTTACTTTTTCTGACTATGATTCACAGTGCATTTCTATGGAAAAGGTAGGAATGTTTTGAAAAATGATACCGACACAGGAGGATTCATTCCCCTAGTTAAATCATGAGGTCTTTCAAAGTTCTACTCAAGAACCACCTACTCTAAATAGACATTTTACTAATTTTTTTACTGTACTGGGGATTGAAACCAGGGCCTTGGACATGCTAGTCAAGCATTCTCCTACTGAGCTGCATCCTTATCCCTGGTTTTCAAAATTGAAATGTAGTGGCTTTAGGATTCTGGAATTTCCAAAAGTGATTTGTATCCTTTTGTTTATTTGCTGTGAGACAGGATCTCTCTATGGAGCCCAGGCTGGCATTGGAATCTAGATCCTCCTGCCTCAGCCTTCCAAGTGCTGGGAGTGCAGGAATGAGCTAGCATTGCTGGTTGATTTTTATGATTTTAATAACATGAACATGTATGATGTTTATCTTCCTAGTGTTTTTGTTATACATAGTTATTTACTTTGTTTTTAAAACATAAACAATATCTAGAGTTCAAGCCTCAACTAGAAAGTCCTTAGGGAGTTCTGTCAGTGAGTAGAAGATATAACATGGTTTTTTACATAGTCTTCTGGCCTGTTCAGTCTTTCCAGGGATAGTTATAAAAATGAGTTTTTCACGACTTGCAGAATAGGAATGGAGGCTAAGGTCTAGCATATTGCGTGATATATTTACTATAAAATCCATATGTTGTCTCTGATTAAAATAATAAATTTGGTTTTAAAGAATCAAACCTTCAAGTAATACCTTTTTAAAAAAATAAGAGAAATAAATAACTACCAATAAACTCTGATCTGGAGCAAAACAAATCAAGTACTATTACCTTAATATACTGTCAATTTTTTTCAGGCTCATGAGAAGCTTGAAGATTCAAAACTAGAAGCTGTCAGTGACAATAACTTGGAATTAGTCAATGAAATTCTTGAAGATATCACTCCTCTAATAAATGTGGATGAAAATGTAGCAGAATTGGTTGGTATACTCAAGGAACCTCACTTCCAGGTAACTTTTCCCAGTCATTCTTTTCCCTAAATTCCCTATGTTCCCAAAGGTATTCTTCTTTAGTACTTAAGTTCTAGCTTAAGGTACTTTTTCTTTAGAATGTCACTTAAGGCCTTATTTGTAAGTTGTAAATTCCAAGTTAGATATTTTGATATCTTGATAACGACTAACCCTGGAAAGACCGAATAGGCCAGAAAACTATGAAAAAAACATGTCATAGACACACACACGTGTGTGTGTGTGTGTGTGTGTGTACACATATGTATAAACACTACATAAATATATGGTATCTGTCAAGGAAATATGTCACCATGGATTTTCTTTTGTGTACTATTAGAAAATAGCAACACTGACTCACCATTAGACTACATACTAGCAATATTTTCCTCACCGAGAATGGATTCTTTTCTTCTTTACCACCACTTTGTTTCCCATTCCTCCTTTAGTCTAATAATGAGCATTTTTTAGTATAGACTCTCAAGGTCAGGGTACAGTGGATGAGTGTGGAACAAAAGAGCTGCCTAAGGGTAGAAACTATTACTTAAAGTACTTTGTTTTTCCAATACAAAAAAGTCAGTACAATTTAATCATTGACATGTGAATGAGTTAATCAGTGTCACAAAGAAGAATCCATTTCAGGAGAAAGGACAGGAAATTTTTCTTTCAAATCTATAAAAATTAAGAGAGTATTGTATCAGAGAGTGTTTGGAAAATAGTCTAATCAAAGAGAATAGAAACCCCAGAAATACATCCAGTTGTATGTAGCAACTCATTGTATGACACAGACATTACTTTTGAATGGAGAAAGAATGTTGCTAGAAGAAAAAAGTGTCACCTATTTTTTACTACAAATTTTAGAACTAAAAATCAAATGCTAACCTCCATTTGATTTTTCTCATCCAAAGACATTATCTGACTTTCCAATACTGTTACTGCAAAACATGAAGATTAACAGTGAGATTGTTCCTACATAAATCAGTCTCTTAGGTACAAAAAACATGGATACATGTCAGAGACACCCTCTATGCAGGGCGAATAGGTTGAGTCTTTATAAGGCATAGTAAGGACAGTGGGAAATTTTGCAGAGGGTGGGAGTGTACATATGAGTTTCATACCCAGATCCACGTGTGGGATCTAGTTGGTATACCCTTTCCCTCCTATTTTTTTTTTTTTTTTGGTTGGTGTTGGTAACTTTTTTTAGTTAGTGTCCAACTTGACAGATTTTATTGTAACATTTCCATACTTGCCGGTCATATATATATATATATATATATATATATATATATATATATGTTGTTGTTGTTAGGTGCCGTCCGACTCATAGCGACCCTATGTACAGCAGATCGAAACGCCGATTCTGTGCCAGGCAAATGATCTTATTTATGTTTAAGCCCATTGTTGCAGACACTGTGTCAATCCATCTGGTGGAGGGTTTTCCTCTTTTGCGTTGACCTGCCACTCTTCCAAACATGATGTCCTTCTCCAGGGATTGATCTCTCCTGACTACATGTCCGAAATATGTAAGACGCAGTTTGGTCATTTTTGCTTCCAAGGAGCACTCTGGTTGTACTTCTTCTAGGACAGATCTATTGGTTCTTTTGGCAGTCCATGGTATATTCAATAGACGTCTCCAGCACCACAATTCAAAAGCATCAATTCTTTTTCTGTCTCTCTTGCTCAATGTCCAGGTTTCACAACCATAGGATGCCACTGAAAATACCATGGCATGAGTCAGACGCGCCTTCATCTTCAATGTGACATATTTGCTTTTCAATACTCTAAAGAGATCTTTTGCCACAGCTTTTCCTAGAGCAATGCGTCTTTTGATTTCTTGACTGCTGCTTCCACGGGTGTTGATTATAGAGCCAAGCAAAGTAAAATCTTGGACAACCTCAATCTTTTCTCCATTTAATGTGAAGTTGCGTGCTGACCCAGTGGTAAGGAT
>VMDO01004795.1:0-120004 GCA_007922755.1 Pedetes capensis | reverse complement strand
TATGACCTATCAAAGCTAACCCCAGAAGACATAACTGACTTAAACAAGCCCATTACATATACAGAAATAGAAAAGGTAATTAAAAGTCTCCTAACAAAGAAGAGTCCAGGTCCTGATGGACTCACGGCAGAATTTTACCAAACTTTTAAAGAAGATATAATACCTGTCTTCCTCAAATTATTCCAAAAAATAGAAAAGGAGGGAACACTCCCAAATTCATTCTATGAAGCTACCATCTCCCTGACCTAAACCAGGAAAAGATTCATCTAAGATAGAGAATTACCGACCCATCTCCCTTATGAATCTAGATACAAAAATATTTAATAAAATCCTGGCAAACAGAATCCAGCAGCATATAAAAAGATTATCCACCATGACCAAGTGGGATTTATACCACAGATACAAGGCTGGTTTAACATATGGAAATCAATTAATGTAATCCAGCATATCAAGAAACTGGCAAATAAAAACCATATGATCATCTCAATTGATGCTGAAAAGGCCTTCAACAAAGTACAACACCTTTTCATGATAAAAACGCTGGAGAAGATAGGTATAACAGGCAAATAACTTAATTTCACAAAAGCCATTTATGACAAACCTACAGTCAACATTATATTAAATGGAGAAACACTGAAACCATTTCCTCTTAGATCCGGAACAAGGCAAGGATGTCCTCTCTCTCCTATTCTATTTAACATAGTAACTGAAGTCCTCACCAGGGCAATCAGACAAGAGAAAGAAATCAAAGGATACAGATTGGCAATGAAGAGGTCAGATTATCCTTATTTGCAGATGATATGATTCTATACCTGAAAGACACCCAAAACCTCAACCAGAAAACTGCGAGAACTATCGACTCCTTCAGCAAAGTGGCAGGATATAAAATCAACACACAAAAATCAATAGCTTTTCTTTACACCAACTGCAAACAGGAACAGAAGGATATTCCAGAAAAAAATACCTTTCACTATAGCCCACCAGAAAATTAAATACCTTGGAATCAATCTAACCAAAGACCCTTCAGATCTCTACAAGGAAAATTTCAAAACATTAAAGAAAGAAATAGCAGAGGACACTGAAAAATGGAAAGACCTTCCCTGCTCCTGGATAGGGAGAATTAATATAGTAAAAATGGCTATGCTACCCAAAGCAATCTATAGATTTAATGCAATCCCCATTAAAATTCCACTGACTGACTTTACAGAAATAGAAAAAACGATCCAAAAATTCACCTGGAACCACAAAAGACCATGTATAGCCAAAACACTTTTAAGCTGCAAATGTAATGCAGGTGGAATCACAATCCCTGACTTCAAACTATACTATAGGGCAATGGTTGCAAAAACAACTTGGTACTGGCACAAAAATAGGCCTGAAGACATCTGGAATAGAATAGAAGACCCAGATATACCTCAACACACCTATAGCCACCTGATTTTTGACAAAGGAGCAAAGCAAGTAAACTGGAAAAAGGACAGCCTTTTCAACAAATGGTGCTGGGAAACATGGTCATCCGCATGCAGAAAAGTGAAAGCGGACCCGCATCTCTCAATATACATGAGAGTTAACTCAAAATGGATAAAAGATCTCAACATAAAACCAGAAACTTCAAAACTTGTAGAAGGCAAGATAGGCAATACACTCCATCATAAAGGCATAGGAAAGTATTTCCTTAATAGGACTCCAATTGTTCAAGAAATTGCAACAAGAATAGATAAATGGGATCACATGAAACTAAAAAGCTTCTGCACAGCAAAAGAAACAATCAACAGAGTCAAGGAAACCCCCAAGGAATGGGAAAAAATCTTCGCATTTTATACGTCAAATAAAGGTCTAATTACTAGAATTTATAAAGAACTCAAGAAAAAAACTCCCCAAAAAACAAATAACCCAATACACAAATGGGCAAAGGAACTGAGTAGACAGTTCTCAAATGAAGAGGTCCATAAAGCCATGAAACACATGAAAAAATGCTCAGTATCCCTTGCCATTAGGGAAATGCAAATTAAAAATCTGGGATTTCACCTTACACCAGTAAGAATGGCCAAGATCAATAAAACAAATATCAACAAATGCTGGCGAGGTTGCGGTGAAAAAGATACACTATTACATTGGTGGAGCTGTAAATTGGTGCAACCACTGTGGAAATCAATATGGGGATATCTTAAAAAACTGAAAATAGATCTACTGTATGACCCAGATATAACACTACTGGGAATTTACCCAAAGGAAGATGGGTCATCATACCACCAAGACACCTGCATCTCCATGTTCAATGCTGCACTTTTCACAATAGCAAGGATATGGAATCAACCAAAGTGCCCTTCAACAGAAGACTGGATAAAAAAACTATGGTACATATACATAATGGAATACTACTCAGCAATCAAGAAAAATTAAATAAGGTCATTCGCAGCAAAATGGATGGAATTAGAGAAAATTATTTTAAGTGTACGAACCCAAACTCAGAAAGAGAAACACCACATGTTCTCACTCATATGTGGGAATTGAATCAAAATTATAAGGAGGAAACATCCTATTCAAAGGTCAGAGCAAAATAAAACAGAAAAAAAAAAAAGCTAAGAATGGTGTCAATATAAATGGTCTAGAAAATGCATGCAATTGTTTTGACAAGATAATGACAAAGTTCACTACAGGAAAAATTTCTATCTTAAACAGAACTGGGACTCAAGTACATATAGAAAATTATTACCTAGTAAATGATAGAGAAGACTTAGTTGGCGGGGGTGGGGGAGAGGCATACAAGATGGTAAGGGGGAACCTATATGAATAATGTATATCAAAATGCATATATGTAAGTGCCACAATGAAAAGCATGTCAGAATGAATCCCATTAAGGTGTACATTAAAAATGTCCAATAAAAAAAATAATTAAGCGGACTGTTGGCAGGGAGGAAGTGGATAAGCACAAGAGTGGACTGGTCAAGAGTGAATAATAGGATGTGAATGTGAGCAATGTATAATGATATTCATGCAAGAAGATGTCATAATGAAACTATGCATTTCTGTTTACTTGTTGATGTTAGATGCCATTGAATTGGTGTCCAACTCATAGAGACCCTACATATGGCAGATGAGACACTATTCTCAATGCTTCTCTGCTATTCATAGGGTTTTCAATGGCTGATGTTAGCTATAAATAATTAATAAAAGAAAAATGTGAACAATGAAAAATAAAATAACAAGAGACTGTGTGTTCAGAAGAGTGGGCCAGCGTATGCCCTGGTGCTTCATGCATTGGGATATAGACAGTGGTAGAAAGTCTAAGACCTCAACTCAATGTGGGTGCTGAGCTCAGTGCTGTGGACAATGGCCAAGATGGCAACATGCCAATGAGAAAGGATGTGGCAGGAGCAGAAACTCCAGGGAGACCACATAGCACGTGACACTTTCAACAACCTTCCTGGGCAGCTTAGGTGGTACCAGGGTGAGCAATACCTTCATCCTCAGTGCCCACCAGAAGATGCCCTCCATCTGGGCCCCAGCACCCTGGACAGTATTGGGAGGCTCTCTTTTCCTGTTGCTCAGATGGTCAGAATTTCTCAAATGATGGTCTGTTCTCTTCCGATCTGTACAGTTAATGGAGTCTTGTAGGTATCTTAGAAGTAGAAAGAATGGCAAGGACACACTAGCTTCAGCCACCTGCTGTCAAGAAAGGAGGTTGGCAGCTACCCCTTCCATGCTGGGAGATGGAAGCCCCACTGGATTAGGTGAACGACCCAGGGAACACACCAAGGAACAGAGAAAATTGGAACCTAGCCTTCACTGCCCTAGAGCAGAGGACCAGGACCACAGACATGGGAAAAGAATAACAAGGTCACCTATTAAAGGGAGCTTCTGCTGTGTTCTGGGTATTGCAAGAAAGTCTTCATAGATTATACAATATAATTCTCAAAGAATTAGTGAGGTCAGTCCTATTATTATTTTTGCTTCATCAAGAAGAACAAAGGAAATAAGGAGTCTGGTTGACAAAAAACTGGACTGTTCAGTAATCCCACACAAGCCCTCCCTGAGAGAAATGCCCACCCAAGGTCATGTGTTCAAGGATATTCATCAGAGCACCATTTCTAACAGGAGGAGGCAGAGATCATTTAAATGTCCATCAGATGGGGAATGGCCCAGTGAGCTTGATACCTACACACAGTGCAACATATTATGCAGCAGGTTCAACAATGAGCTGGATCCACCTATGGGTCAAGAATAACAGGCTGCATGTTCCAGTTTCCTTAACTATAAAATGTCTGCAGCCATAGCACCCTGATCTCAGAAGCTAAGCAGGGTTGGCCTGGTGAGTCCTTGGATGGGAGACTTCCTGGGGATATCAGGTGCTGCCACCTAAGGAGAAGGACACGGCAGCTCATTCCCAAAACAACTCTCTATTGAAAACCCTGTGAGTAGCGACAAAGCATGGACATAGTTCCAGGCATGGCACAGTGTCTGAGAGTGTTTCGTTCTGTTATACATAGGGTTACTATGAGTCAGACTCAACTCGACGAAACATAATGACAACTATAAAAGAGGGACTTTCTCCAAAGGGTTAATAAAGATGACATTAGGTAAATGGGACTGGCCACCGTTCTCTTGCTGAGCATGCTGTGTGACTGGATTCTTTGGCCTCCTTGAATTTTGATGTGGCCATGTGCCTGGAGATGGAGATGGTACACTCACTCACTTGGAATCAGAAGCTGCAAGTACGGAATTCCTGAGGCCTTCCCCTTCTCTGCTCTGTCGGCCTAGGTCCCAGCATGAGGACACTGCTGGGCGACGCCCCGGCTGGCCCATGCCGGACATGCAGTGTGAGTGATAACACTTCTGTTGATTTTTGTTGTTGTCTTTGTTTCTTCAGCGCTGGAGCTTTTAACCCTGGGCCTTGCACATGCTAGGCAAGCGCCCTACCACTGAGCTGTACCCTAGCCCCTTTTTTTATTTTCTATTTTAAGACAAGATCACACCAAGTTACACAGGCTGCCCCTGGCCTGACTCACGATCCTCCACCCTCAGTGCCCCCATCCCTGGGATTGACAATGCGCGTTTTGGTACACAGCACCTCCATTGTTTTAAGTTATTAAAACCTAGTACTGGAATGTGACTTTCTGGCATGTAATTTTAACTACATTCTCTCAGAGTAAAGATAAAAAATAACTGTAAACACATATTGAATTCTAGTTAGATTTGTTTCCCACAGCAGTATGAGTTAGCGATTCCAAAACTACTTTAGTATTCTAAGATTGAGCAAACATTGTGTGTTGGATAATGAGAGCAAGATCCTCACTACTGGAAAAGTGAGTTTTAAAACAGAGAGGAGCCATAGGGTGAATTCTGGAAAAGTGAACTGGAATCAGAAGGACCGGGGGGAACTCACCAGGGGAGGCAGGGGCTCTGTATGTGTTTACATGCATACAATAGGGTGCAGGGAAGGGGGCATATGTTTGAAGTCTTTCCTTAGTTCCTGCACTGAGAGGACTTGGCTGGAAAGAAGGGCGCTCTTTTAGCAATCACCACACCAAGCCTCAGACTGGAGTTCTGGATACTGTTCTCCAGTAAAAGAAAACAGAGCTCCTCAGAGAAATGGCTGATATGTGGGGTGAAGCAAAGAAAAAGCGAGAACACAAGCCAAAAATATCTCACTGAGCCAGCAGGTAACAAAGTGCTCAAGAAAATGTCAAAAGGACACAGGAGACAATGTGAATGATGCCCATTGCCAATCTGGGACAATTTAGCAGCACAGTAAATAATCACAGCAGTCAATTATCATCTGTAGGATAAAATAAGCATCTGAGTCCATTCTGCTATAATTAAACAAAGAGGGAAGAAATGAAGTCTTGTCCTTAGGGTAGAATTCTAACTAATAAATGTAAAACGAATGATGAAATTAGAAGACCACCATCTGGCAACCACCATTTATTATTATAACTGTTTCAGGCACAAATCATTAATGGATTCTACTACTGATGAGAGTATGGTAAGAAAAAGGATATTTGCATAGCATCAACGCAGCACAGTGCGAAAGACGTATTCATTTCAAAAAGAGAAAACAATAACTTTATGGTACCAATGCCTACCATACATCACCCCAAGCAGGTGATCAAAGGCAAGCACACTAATGAGGAGATGAATGAGACAGTGTCCTGAAAAGGACATGTCAACACTTGTGAGGTATAAACCAAATCCAATAATGAGGAGGCATCAGACAAACCCAGATTAGGAGGCATTATGCAAAATAACTGGCGGTCCCTAACAACAACGACTCTTCAAATATGTCACAGTCTGAAAGATAAAGACTGGGAAACCATTCTAGATTAAAGGACATGACAATTATATGTGATCCTGGATTGGACTGGGAGGGGTTATAATAGACATTACTAGGACAACAGATGAAACTTGAATAAAGCCCAGGAATGTTATGATTCTTTGCACTGACTTTCACTTCCTGATTTTGAAATTTCACTCTCCTTATGTGAGGGTTCTGGGGAAATTCCCACTCAAGTATTCACAGACAAATGATCACCATACATGGAACTTACTCTCATGTCATTAAAACAATCATGTTATACGTTTGTGTTGAGGGAGAGAATATTAACTTTTGGGGAATGTTGTGAAGGTGTTTGGGAAATACACTGGTTCAGATGCCCAGGTATAATCAGAAGAACCAAAAGAACAATCGCAAAGATGAACTGATGTATCGAGGCATACAGGATATGAGAAGGGTCTAGGGACAGAATTCACAATGGTCTGTTTTTCCTAAACACCTAGATGAATGTCAGGCACTGTGCCATGTGCCTCACACATATTTTTCTGTCAATAACAAGGCATATTTATAATAATATACAGTGTGATGTGTATTGCCATCCGATAACCAACAAAGCACTCAGGACCAGTGTCTGGCCATCATGTGTCCTGGATGAGTACCGTATGAACTGGCCTCATCAATACCTTGTCTCATCCTCACACACCCCTTCCGAGGGATTGCTGTCTTTATCTCCATTGTATGAATGCTGGAAGGGTTCCATAATTTGGCCAAAATCACATTGCTGCTCAGCCACAGGGCCAGGAGGCAGACAGAGGCATTCTGCCACCGTAGCTGCTGCACCAGGCTGGACCTCTCAGCCCCGTTCTTCTGCCTGATGCAGAAGGAAGGCTGAAGGATAGATGATAGCTATATAGAGACTTAAAATCTTTTTAAAAGATGTCATATAAATATGAATCTTGCTTTTTAGTAGCAATAGCTAAGTTGCCCCAAAGCCCAACGTCCTGACCGTGTGTGCCTTCTACTGTGCTCAGCCCAGCTTCCTCCCAGCCCAGGAGTGTTGGGACCACAATCCTGAGCCCTGACCATCTCTGACACAGAAATGTTAGCCTCCACGTAGGAATCTAATTCCTACCCCATTTTGCTCTCAGATGCCTTGACTCCTCATTTTTACATCTGCTGGGCAGGTGTGAACTTCACTCAGAAACAAACAAGGGCATTGGCTCCGATGTAAATGACAATCTTCAACTCCACTGTTGGGCGTTATGTAACTGAACTCGGCAGCGCTCCCCGAACACTTGATGGCTATTTTTAGACATTGATAATTTACTGACCGCAAAGCACTAAGCGATTTCAAACTCCAGCTGCTTATGACTTCTCGAATAACACAGAGTGGTTTTAAACAGGACAGCCCTGAGAGCGTGAGGAGGGGCCCTGCCAAAGGGCTGGCCTAGGGTCTCCCAGGCAGCTGCACAAGGAAGGAGCCGTCACCAGCTCCCATCTGTGTCCAGGGTGAGGCAGAAGAATGGGGCCACTGGGAGGGTCAAGACACCTGTCTACTGTCACCAATGTCTAGATGACCCTGAGCCAGCAAGAACCTCTTCTGGAAAGCGGGGCAATGAAAAACCCAACCTATCAGCTTTGCGGAGATAGGAAAATGCTTTGGAAAGGACTAAGTGTGAAAGAAAAATAATTATGATTTTGCTGAGCACCAGGGGTAGGGGGTTCCCACTAGGGCTGAGACTGAAACATAAATGCCCACAGCAGCCAAGCAGGTGATGGACATATCAGAGCATCCCCAGTGGACATCGAAACCAGGCGACCAACCCCCAGAGGGACGTACTGCTGCCACATCCATTGTACAAAAGAGGAAACTGAGGCTCAAAGACCGGAAGCGATTTGCCTTAGGTCAGCTGCCTCAACAGTGATGAGATGGGGTTTGCTCAGCACCAAAGCCCATACCCTCCACCATCCTCCTGAGGACTTGGTGGGGAGCCCATGATCAAAGGAGGAAGCTGAGGTTAGAGGCAACATGGGGGGCTCACCATTACTTCATGGACACCTCAGGAGAACTCTGCCATGTCACAGTGAATAGAAGAGCATGAGAAGCTGGGCACGGTGGCACACACCTGTAATCCCAGCAGCTCGGGAGGCGGAGACAGGAGGATTGCAAGTTCAAGACCAGAGGCAGTCTATATAATTTATCGAGACCCTGTCTCAAAAAGAAAAAAAAAAAAGGCCTGGGGAGCCAGCTCAGGGGTACAGCACTTGCAAAGCATGCAGGCACAAAGCCCTGGGTTCAACCCCCAGTACCGAAAAAAAAAAAAAAAAAAAAAAGGAAGAGGAGGAGGAAGAGGAGGGGGAGTAGCAGCAGCAGCAGCATGAGAAACTAGAATAAATTCTATTTGCAGCTCTGTCTCCATCACTGATAGAGTATAAGAAGCAGGCATAAACCTGTGGCAATTTATTAGCACATAGTGTCCCAACTATCTCCTTAAGAGGCTGATCAGGGCTGGGTCAGACCTTGCCCAGGGCTCTGGGCCAGAGAAGGGGAGCACAGGAGACTGAGGCCGGGGCCTCCACGTGCATGAGATGGAGAAGAAAAAAGAGGGGAAGCAGGAAGAGGCCCAGAGATGATGTGAGAGGGTCAGAGAAGGAAACCAACAGCCCAAGAGCCTGAGGTCCGCCCTGGCTCCCACATGAGCCACCTCCCCTCTTTCTCCACACAGCCAGCCCCAACAATGAATGACAGAGATGTGTGTCTCTAATCCCTCCCTTACCTACTAGCACCCCCTTCATCACAGCTGGAACCTGTTAGGAGTGTTTCATTGTTGTCTGAGAAACAATGAAATAAAAATTTAACGCAACTTCCAGTTGACACAGGACTAGCAAGCAAATGACATCTGTTCAATTACACCTGAAAATGTGGGTTGGTGGCAGCCCTAGCAAACTCAGCACTGATGAAACCCAAGCCACCATAAAGGTAACTTTATTTGAATATGAACATACCCTCCAGGATAGTTACTAAGCTGCCTGGTGCCTTAGGGATGCAATGGGCAGGGAGAGCCTTGGAAAGAGGCTCCTGCTGATGGCAAACCTCAGTCAGGCTCCTGGATGGATGGATGGATGGATGGATGGATGGATGGAATTTTGGATGGATGGAGAGATGGAGAGATGGATAGAAGGATGGATGAATAGACAGATGGAAGGATGGAAGGAAGGATGGCTGGATGGACAAATATACAGATGGATGAATGGACGGATGGTTAGACAGGCAGATGGATGGATGGATGGACAGATGGATGGAAGGATGGATGGATGGATGGGCAGATGAATAGAGGGATGGTCAGCAAATGGAGGGAAAGAAGGATGAAAGGATGGATGGATGGACAGGTGGAAGGATGGAAGAATGGATGGATGGATAGATGGTTGGACAAGCAGATGGAGGGATAGAGGGATTCATGGATAGATGGATGGAAGGATGGATGGATGGAAGGATGGATGGATGGATGGATGGTTGGATGAATGGATGGTTGGAAGGGTAGTTGGACAGATGGAGAAGAGAGGAAGGAGATGGGGGAGAGGGAAGGCAAAAGGGGTGGGAAAGGTACAAGAAGAACAGGAGGATGGACAAAAGAGAAGAAAAGGAGAAGAAGAGAGACAGAATGGTCCTAAAGTGGAAGACAATGAGAAACAGAAAGATATAATAGAGAAAGACAGATTGAGTGAGAGAAACTGAGGAAAGGGCAGAGGGACCAGGACAAATGGAGGGAGGCAGACAGAAAGATGCAGAATGAGCGGAGTAAGCCAAGGGGAGGCCCACAGACTCTGACCAGCAGGATGCAGAGGCATGAAGAAAGAGGTGAGGAGCCTGAGACCTTGCAGGCCACACAGCCTCCTGTCATCAGCACAGTGCCTCTGCATCCCAGGTGACCCGGCCCTCTGGAGCATCTTAGCCTTTGACTGTCTCACCGAAGTGGCACAGAGCACCCCTGTCACAGTGTAGAGATGCTGGGCAGAGCCGCTTTAGATGGGGAGCACCACCAGGGAGTCTCAGCACTAAAACAGCCACTGGGGCATCCCGAGGGAATGCGCCATCTCCAAAAGGAGGTCTGTGGCAAACACTCAAGACACTGGTGGGCATACAGGTGCAAAAGAACAAAAACTGGAATGCATTTGTGGACTAACTATGCTGTGCAGACAGTATTTATTCATCTTGGTCATTTACTTTTCATAGCAAATATATGGGGAGGGACTCTCAGCATTCCCATTTTATAGATGAGAAAACAGGCACAAAAATCTCACCAAGATTATATTACTAAGCACTTGGCCTACAAAATCTTACTCCAGAGCCTGTGCCCCAAACCACTGTACAATTGTCCTTATTAGGAATAATACAGTATCAGTACCTGAGAATCCTTAGGCACTCTGTGCTGATAGGATGCTAATCCCTTTACATGTCACTAGCCTTTGGTGCCCCCATGTTTCTGTCAGCTTGTCGTGCTGTGGTGGCTTGTGCATGGCTGTGATGCTGAAAGCTATGCCACTGGTTTCTCAGATACCAGCAGGGCCACCCATGGTGGACAGGATTCAGCTGAGCTTCCAGACTAAGACAGACTAGGGAGAAGGACCCGGCAGCCCCTTCCCAAAACAATTAGCCATTGAAAACCCTGTGAATAGCAGAGAAGCACTGACAAATATAGTGCCAGAAAATGAGTCCCCCAGGCTGGAAGGCATTCAAGAGACAACTGGGGAAGAGTTGCCTCCTCAAAGTAGAGTCAACCTTAATGACAGGAATGGAGTAAAACCCCTAAGACCTCCTTTGCTAATGTGGCACAACTTAAAATAAGAAGAAACATAGTGGCTGCAACAATGGACTCAAATAAAAGGATGGGGTGCATAGCAGAGTGTTGGGTATTGTTTCATTTCACTGTATGTAGCATTGGCTATGAGTCAGATCTGACTTGATGGAAGCTAACAGCAATAACAATCTTCAGAGAGAAGGTCTCTCAGCTATGTCTCTCCTCTGCATTAATTCTCCAAATTTCCCTATTTTCATTAGTAGGACTTACTACTATTTGGAAATAATATGCCCTGTTTACTTGTTTTTTATCTGCCTCACCCATGAAAGTGAATTCTTGGACTTCCACTTCCATCCATAAACTGATACCAGACTGCAGCACCTGGCATAAAACACATTGAACTGTTAAATGGGTGAATTTCACTGTACGTAAATTACACCTCAGGAAACATAAGAGAAAATTAGACCTCATTTTCCAATTGCTTGGTACTGCATCCCCAGTATCTCTTATTTAAGAAATATTTGTTCAGAAGGAAAGGAAAGGGAAAGAATAAAGAGGAAAGCAAACTCATCCATGTGAGTTCCATTACTAATGATCGGTCCAATTATCCTATCTATTAGGGAAACTGAGGCTCTGAGGGTTCAGCTCTTTTCTCATGGCACAGTATTAGTGTCACCTACTGTCCCTAGGAAGACAAAATGCACATTTCCTTACCTAATGATGGGTCTTGAACTTCTCCTTTCCATAATTCTCTTTCTGCCTGGAAGAGCCCACAGTGTGGGGTAATCACTCAGGGCTGAGGTGGGCAGAGGCCAGGTTCCCTGACCCAGGTGATGCCCGTGTCACTGAGGACATCCATTTGCATTAACTCTGACTCAGTTTTCTTGTTTGTGAAAGGTGGTCAGTGTGCCTCCCAAAGGAGTCGTGAGTATTAACTAAGTTCATGCATTTCTGGCACTGAGAACACAGCCTGGCCCGACAGTGGGCTGCTGAGGAAGCGTTCACTATCTGTTCACTCCCACCTCCCCTGTTCTCCCACTCATCCTTCAAGACTATAGTAAGGCATTGCTTCCATCTGAGGCCTTCCCAGGTGACATTTTCCCCAGGCAGAATCAACTATTTCCCCAAATGTGTCCCCAGAATGCTTTAAAAAGGCTTCCTCTTACGCATGAGTTTTACTACGTATCAGTCAACAGGTTCCATAAACCTTGTGAGTTGATAAAAGTGTAACCAAAAGTGACATGATGGTTGCATAATGGAAAAAGCCCATGCTGTATGACTCTGTACCCCACCAACATTCACCAATACAGGGAGGAAAAATATAAGAAAGAAAATAAAGCATCAATTGTTGTTGTTGTTGTTGTTGTTGTTGTTGTTAGGTGCTGTCAAATCGTGCCCAACTCATAGCAAACCTCAGGGTTTTCAATGGCTGATTGTTTTTTGGGATTGCCTCTGGAGTGGATTGCCATGTCCTTCTCCCTTTTTTGTTGTGCTGGGAATCAAACTCAGGACCTCAGAGACTGCAGAGCAGCACTCTACCAACTGAGCTACATCCCAGCCCCTATATCATCAATTAGTGAGATAATTAATTGAATATTTGTGATGTACCACTTCACAAAGTAGATTTTTGTATTTCCCAAATTATCTCTAATGTTGATGCATATAGCAATTGATATACTTGTATATTTACTTACATAATCATAGAAAAATAAAGGATGAAAGATAAAAGTTTTTTTTTTAAAAAATGCCTCCTCTTAGCAGGCAGCCTCACCACTCACACAGCTATCTCTTAGATGTGTTTTTCTGTGCATTTTTGAAGCCTGGAGCCTAGCACCAGCCTGGGAACATTAAAAGTGTTTGGACAAATTAACAAATGCCAAACTACTAGTGAGCTTGGAGTCTACCCAGGAAGGTATTAAATGCAGATGAGCCGGACGAGGTGGGAGAGCGAGCTGGCCTCCCTGAAAAGACAACACCCAAATGGTATCCGAAGCCTTTTCATCCCAACCCTCTGCTAGTCCCTTCAAAACCTCAAGCCCTCTGCAGAGGGGCTCCTCTAACTAAAACACTTCCATGAGACCCCTACCTGTAAGGAAAGAGGGCCAGGCATGCTTACAGCAGAGCTGACAGGAAACTGCCTCCTTTTTCACTCAGAGCATTGTCGAATTTCTACCTGGTGAAAAGCTAAAAGAAGGTAGCGAAGAGCAGAACACACTTTTCTCTATTTCGTCCACACAGAGCCCGCCAAGACCAAATGCATGATGTCAGCGCTGAAGCCATTCATCCAATCTGCTTGATAAATTACTCAACACCTTTTCTGTTTATTACACATAAGTATCAAGATGAATATATAAAATAAGCTGTTTGCTACATTATTATAATTCAAAGTAACTCTGCTGTGTTGGTCCAGTGGTTCTGAAAAGTGTTCCAAGACTCGAATTAATGAAAACTCTGGCTGCAAATCTACTTTGGTCTTCACAGCTGTATTATATCATATCCACTGGCTCCTTTCTTTGCCTGAGTCTTGAAGCCCCTGATTGGACTTGTATCCGTTCCCAAGGGCTGCGTAACAAATGGCCACAAAGTTTGCAGCTTAAAATAATAGAAATTTATTCTCTCACAACTCTGGAGGCCAGAAGTCTAAAGTCAGAGTATCAGCCAGGCTATGCTCCTCCAAAAGCTCTAGGGGAGAAAACTTTCTTCCCTCCTACACTGTCTGGAAGCTCCAGGGGTCCCTAAGCTTCTAATCCATTCCACCATCTGTGTATGTCTTAAATCTCCTTTTTCTCTTAAGGATAGAAGTGACTAGATGGAGGCGCTGCCACCCATCTCAAGATCTGCAACTTAGTTACTGTGCAAAGCTTCTATTTCCAAGTAAGGTCACTTCCGTAGGTACTAGAGGTGAGAACTTGGACATACCTTTTTTGAAAGATACTATTAGAGTTCACTTCTCAAGAGAATATGAAGTGAGGCACAAAATGGCAAACATTTACCTTTATGTTACTGGAAAAGCAACAATTAACAGCAAGAAAATTGTTCTGGCTCTCACTTGCATTGAGAGAAAAGCTCAATCTTTCTCATTTTAAAAAATCTAATTCCCTCTCTGCTTTGGAGAAACTGGTGGGGTGTTTTCACATCTTCATAACAAATTTTAAATTCAACGTGCAAAAAAAATAGCAACTACTTACTATTTGTACCTCCAATTTGCAAATAGAAATCATAGTATTTAGTCATCTGTATACCCTGAAAGGCCTGCAGCCATAGCCCTGTGGCATCCGATCCTGTCAGATCTGAGAGGCTAAGCAGGTTCAAGCCTGGTTAGTCCTTGGATGGGAGACGTCCTGGGAACACCAGGTGCTGTAGGCTTGGGAGAAGGACCCGGCAACCCACTCCCAATAAACAATCAGACACTGAAAACCCTATGGATGGCAGAGAAGCACTGACAATAGTGTTTTGCCTGTTGTACATAGGGTTGCTATGAGTCGGACACCAATTCAATGGCACCTAACAATAACATAAAGGTGGGAAAATTTTTAGGCCTATGTATTGGACTAGAGGTATGCTGTGACATTACAAAGAAATGTGCATAGACTAATCCCATTTCCTGCATGGCTCTATTCTGAGGTTACGCAGCTTAGAGAAGGGAGTGCTGGATACCATTGCCTAGACTTGCCCAGAATGTCCCTGTACATACTGTTTGGGGGAGAGCGTACAGAAAATCATCTGGATTTCAGAAGGAGATGTTACTTTGGGGCAGAGGTTCCCAACCCCAGGGTCATGGATCAGAAGCAGCCACACAGCAGGAGGCAGGCAGCAGGCCCATGAGCAAAGCTTCATGTGTATTTGCAGCTGCTCTCCACTGCCCACATTACCGCCTGTGATGGCGTCCTGGCAGCCCCTATCCATGGAAAAATTGTCTCCCATTAAACCAATCCCTGGTCACAGAAAGGACTATTGCTTTAGGGGACAGAATCACTCTCACGCTCAGCAACTGGCACCCCAAAGAAAGCTACACAGTACTTCAGAGGGGCAGCCCTCAAAATGTGGCCGTCATCATTTGTCACCTATATTACTGTTACTTAATATTTCTTTAAATTGACTCATATTTAATAAATTCTATTTACATACTTAAATATGTATATTTTAAAAGATCTTCCTGCTCCATAAATAGAGTCAGCATTTGCTTACAACCCACAGAAGGAAACATAAAGCTAAGCACACAGCAGCCCTCACAGTGTAAGGCTCCCATGCGCTGAGTTTTAGTTATGCAATGTCCTTAAATAACACCAATACCCCAATCGCACACTTCAATTGTCAGTTACAAAGTGTACTGTTTTAAGTGTAAGTACATGAAATACCAACTCAGTGGCTAGCATGTCAGCTCACAAAATGCTACCTAAGTACTAGATGTACACGGTGATGGCCAGTCACGTCAATGATTTCAGTCTGTCAGTCACAGGTCTTCACACACCTGTCATTCAGTTCACGCTCGGACAGCAAAGAATATGGCCGTGTTGTCTCCTTGTCCCCCAGTGACAACATCATCTGACACAAAAAGTGGACAATCAAAAGATGGAACCAGCCAGCAGAGATGAAAGTGCAGCAAAGAACTGTGGGGTGTTAATAGTGAAAGGAAATGAAAATGAAATGTGAAGGAGCTATGGAGGAAATGCTGACCCAACCCCAATTCCAGGCAGCAGGGAGATGCCACCAGAGGAAGGCAACAAGGGTGAACCCATCAACGTAAGCGAGTCAAGTGGTGTAACTGGGAGTGGGGGGGTGAGGATGTCTCAGAAGACAGGACCCCGGTCAAAAGCTTCAGGTGAAAGGAATTCAGGTGAAAGGAGAGATATTTCACAGCATCAAAGTACAGATGATAAAATGTTGATGCTGCCTCAGCATTCAAAAAAAGGATGACCATACGCCAAGGCATTGGTGCATAGGAAAGACACTTGATCCCACTGCAGGTTACACAACAAGAAAAACAAGGCAAGTGCCACTCAAACCATAGTGGACCATGTTTCACACAGAAATACAACACTAATTCTCAGTGCCACTGACTCTTAATACTAGGTGCTACGTAACTATTGGCTTTACTTTTTAAATTTCCCTGTGCATTTATAATCAACAGAGTGTCATAGTCTGATAAAGCTTTTAAAAGTCATACAACAACCCCCTTTTCTCCTTTGTATTAGGATTGCCTGGTCGCGGCTCACACCATCGTTTTTAAGGCCCCTCACTCAGATGCAAAGCAAGGGCTGCCTATAGTTAAAGCAACATGATTGAATTACATTTGGATCCTGACTTCTGTCCAAGGCTTTGGCAAAGAGCTTATTATTCTCTACTAAAAAGGCAGATTAACAAACTTTAGAAAGTCATTAAAAAAAAAAAAACCCACAGTAAAATCCAAGTGCAACTCCCTTCTTGACCTAATCAGAACAGTTGATAGGGGCCGGGCCAGGTGGCACACCTGTAATCTCAGTGATTTGGGAGGCAGAGGCAGGAGGATCACAAATTTGAGGCCAGAGGCAGCCTGCATAACTTAGCAAGACTCTGTCTCAAGATAAAAAGTAAAAAGTGGACTAAGGGTGCAGCCCAGTGGTAGAGCGCTTGCAAAGTATGTGTGAGGCCCTGGGTTCAACCCCCCAATACCAAAAAAATTAATTAATTAAATTAAAAAGATTGACAGGGTACCAGAAGGAAATCATTTTCTCTATGTGATTTAACACAGGGATTAGCACTACATGAGCTCATCACAGCCCTGGGACATGTCTCCATCCGGGTCACCCTCAGCCTTCCTGGCTTCCCTCCTGCAGACTCAGCCCCACCTGCACCATGCTGCTGCATGGGCACCATGGTGCTCATCCACCTGGAGGGCCTCCTGGGGCCCCAGCATCCCTGTGCAGACCCCACTGCCCGCCTCATGACACCAGCCCCACCTGGGCCAGTGGCACATGTGTGGTCATGTGTGTGATCACATATCCTGTGCACCCTGGGCGTTGGCACCACCTTCTCAGTTAGGTTATGAGGACTGGGCCCTTCGTCCCTGTGCTTTTCCATCCCTGGGACTGGCATCTAATAGATGCTCATTTAATATCTGTTAAACTAATCTGGGCTCTGGCAGGAACCAGTCCAGTCAGTGGGAGCAGAGCCCAATCCTGCCGCAGCCAGGACACTTCACCCTGTGCCACTCTCCTGACTGCTCTTGCTGGCACCTGCCCCTCATTCCCCCTGCAATCCAGAGTGGCTCCACCTACCGATACATCCCGGATCCTAAAACCCTAAATGGCATTTTAAATAAATACAGGCAATGAAGCCTCTGAGCTACAAGTGCATCCCCATCATTATGGTTAGCTGTCACCCAAAAAGTAGACACACCGAATCTTATAGAGAAATGGAATCGTGAAGTGGGAGAGTGAGCTGAGAACAGAGGGAGCCCCTGCAGGTGGGGGGCAGAGGTGAGAGGACAGGGAGGGGCCTGGGAGAGGGAGTGAGGGGGTCTGTGGATGCGTGACTTTCGAGTTTCTGTCAGGGAGACTGTATCATGCAGTATGACTGGGGATCAAAAACCCTGCTTCACCTGGATCATAGCCCACAGTGCACTGCTACCATGCAGGGGTCCCTAGAGGAGCCAGGCTAAGGGCAGTCCTACCTGGCTCCCTCCAAGTATCATACTGCAGGTCGCCATCTCTGTGTCTGTGCTGAGAAAAACCCCAATCATTCACGGTGACCAGTGAATTTCAAAGACCAAGTAGCTTGTGCTCACCCTGGGGAGGAACCCAAGCCGATTCTTTTCCTTGTTTGCAATTCTGCAAGAAGCAAAAGCTATTCAACATTTTCATCAGGAGCTTTGAGCCAGCCACACATACAGTGCTATGATCTACTAGCATAATCATTATTTTTCCTCATCCTCATCTGCGAAGAAAATTATACAGGTTATTTTATCAGACGCTGTTTTTAATGAGCTTGAGCATTCACATATAATGCACAGTGGTAGGAGCTATTACTGAGGCGCATTCAGGGGAAATTGAGAGGTTCTTTCTTCTGCACACAGAGGAGGCTAAGGAGAGGGAGACACTAAAAGAAACCATTTGCCCTCTTGTGGCAAAAAGGCAGAAGAAACCATTCCCAGACTGCCCAGGAAGGGCATTCTGCCCTTGTACTTCCTCCAGGGCTGAGAAAAGAACAGAACATGCCATGCTCCACCGTAGGTCTCAGGACAAGAACAAAACCACGTGACACTGGAGAGCCACCCATGAACCCTCCTGGCTCAAGGGCCCTGGCCAGCCACCAAGGTCTAGGGAACTTTATTATGCAACAGTAGTAGCAAGCCAGTGAAATAAAATAATAAAGCAGTAGGTTAAAGGGTAATATGCAATCCTCATCTTGTTAAAAATAAGACAGATGCATAAAAAAGAAACCAAAAAGACATGTGTCAGAACTTGTCTCTAGGAAGTAGAACAGATTATTTTTTTTTCTTCTTTATGGAAGTCTATGTTTAACAACCTTTCTACAATGAGAAAAAAAATTTGAAAAATGACATTTTTTGCCTGACTCAATTTCCTAATCTCCTGTAAAAAGAAATAGGAAAGAGGTTTCAGTAGGATGGAAATGGAGTCTGGGGTCAAAAGCCCTGGGCTTGGTTTCTGTACCCACTGCTCTGCCCATGAAATGCTTCTCTGAGCCACCAAGCCCTAGAATGATGTGAAGGCTGGTTGAATGGATTAAGTATGGATAATGTATACAGAAAGGCCACTTAATGATACATCCAGTCTGAGTAACTACACATCTGGGGATGGAGCCCAAGAGAACACATTTAAACCCACTTAAAGATGAACTCACTTAAAGCTGAACCCACTTAAAGCAAGAGCTACCAGAGCAAACTACCAAGAGCTTTCAGAAGAAACACCATGTTTTTACTCTTGGCTTTTTTCTTTTCTCAGTACTGGGAGGTTAAACCCAGGGCCTAGTGCATGCTAGGCAAGCACTGTACCACTAATCCACACCCCTACTCTCCTTTTTATTTTTTTATTTTGAGACAGGGTCTCACTAAGTTATGCAGGCTGCCTCTGGCTTTGAACTCATGATCCTCCTGCCTCTGCCTCCTAAGTTGCTGAAATGACAAGCATGAGCCACTGTGCCTGGCTTATTATTGCTCTTGCGTGCCACCTTTAATACCCTGGTCAGCTTCAAGAAAAATAATCTTTCATTCAACAGAAAGGTGGCCTGAAAGTGTCCAGGGGAAACTTGCTTAAACAGATAAATAAGAAAAATTGCTAATGGGAAATATAATACTGCTTGAGTACAACATAGAGAAAAAGAGAGAGAAAACAATATATATTGAGATATATATATATATATATATATATATATATATATATATGTACAATCATATATGGTATAAGCATGTCAGCTGGAATCCAGTCAGGAGGCAGACACCAGTGATTTGATCATGAATTTTTAAGATAAGAATTACTAACTAGCAAAAATGTGGGAACTACTAAAAAGAGTTTTTAAAAAGAACTTTAAAGAACATAGGAATAGCAGATGGAAGGAGCATTCTCATGCCCAGGACTGAGAAGATACCCTGAGGTGAAGGGTGCCCTCCTGCCCAGCCCGAGTTTTACCCCTCATGGGAGGTATGTCTGCAACCCACGGGATGGTACCAAAGTGGGCTGGGTGTTGTGGGCCAGGGCTGGTCCCTGGCTGATGAGCAGGAGGTCACCAGCTGGCTAAACAAAGAGGACCACAGTCTTTGCACGCTGATAGGAGCTGAGCTACAGGAACAAAGTTGTTAGTTATCATCGAGTAGGGTCCGACTCATAGCTACCCTTGTAGGGTTTTCAGTGGCTGATTATTTCGGGATTGATTGGGAGTGAACTGCCACATTCTTCTCCCATTTTTGCAGTGCTAGGATGGAACCCAGGTCCACAGAGAGTGCGGAGCAGCGTTCTACCAGCTGAGCTAAACGCCAGCCTCCAGCAACAAAGAACTTATTTAAATCAGGAACAAATGCCCCTGCCCCATTGCCCCTCACCCTATCCCACAAGTGCCTCTGCAGGAGAGGCCCCAAACTGCACCCAGTGCCCAAGGGGAAGTGTGTACAGGGTCCAGCTCCAAATCCACAGAGAGGGGAAGCAAGGGTGGAGTTGGCACTGACCATGACCTGTCAGCTGGCATGGCTGCTTGTTAAATGTTCTGGAAGGCTCAAGAATTTGTCCTCCAAATTCCCCGTCATCCCCTACAACACTATGCTGTTCATTTTCTCTCTCTTTCTCGTGTTCGAATCTGTGATCGCTGGACAGCAAGCATATTGGAAAGGTTTGCTAAGTGTTTGCAATACCTAATTTTGGCAGAATGTGAATTTTCAGGGGGAAAATGAAAACAGAGAAGTTAACTAACATGATTAACATCACCCTGCCAGCCAGGGATGAACTAAGAAATAAAATTTGCTTCTCAGGCCGGTGCTCAGAGCGTCCCCCATACGGTACTCTTCAGATCAAGGTGAGCACATGTTCCTGAAGACTATGGGAAACCTCGGGCTGGGTTCTCGGACACCAGAGAAACTGGGATTCATTTCCAAAAAGGAGATTGCTTGCTTCATTTCCACCCTCTCTCCTCTACAGAAAAGGAGCAGGCACCATGACCACCTACTTATGAAGCCTTCAATGAACAGCTTCTCCAAGAGCCTCTTCCCTTAGAGCAGGAGCCAGAAGGGAGGCTGGTCTCCCGAGATCCCTGGATGTGGCTGGGTTGACAGCCAGAGAGGCTGGCTAGGGGAACCTCACAGTGGACACTGACCTGCTGGATGCTTGGCAACTGTTTCAACACACTGCTTAGGATCACCACAACAATAATCTATCTCCACAGGGATAAACCATATAGCACAGCAGGGACTGAGTCAGCTCTGCAGAACGGCACTTTCAAATGTGGCTGATAGCAAATAATTTTTTCTTAGAGACTATTTTGAAACCAACCTCTTCCTATTGCTACAGGTGACTTTTGAGGGGATGTCTGATAATAAATATATGACAATCAACACCTTTCTTCTAATTCATGACGCAACAGAGAACACCTAAATTATTCTCTCAGAGAGCAACATAAGGAATTAGCTCAGCAGCTCCCCCATCAAAGCGACCCTGTACTTCTGCTTACTAGCCCCACTGCCTCCCTCCTGGTGCAGACACCATTACATCTTGCCTGGACCTTTGCAATAATGTCTGGTCTCCTAGCTCTCCATCCACTTCCACACAGCAGTCAAGACACCCAGATTACTTCTCAAACACAAATCAGATGGCACCACTCCCATGCTTAAACTCATAAGTGGCTTCCTGCATTTTGTAGAAGAAAATCCAAAGTTCCCCAGGCCTCCAAGGCTGCTGATACCTCCAACCTCATCTTTGCCACCCTCCCCTGGGCTCACTACATCCTGACTTATGGGGACTTTTATCAATTGCAGGAAGACTGGAGTCCTCCCTGCGATCACCTATCACATGCCTTTCCCACCACAGAAACTCTTCTCATCCCTTAATCCTTTTTCAAACCATGAGTCCTGGCTTCCTAGTGGGTCTTAATAGACCAAATAGTGTTTTTTAGCACCACAAAATAGAAACCTGGTGATTGTCACAGCCAGCTTCCTTTGTGAGGGTTTCACTCCTCGGGGACCTCCTTTGATGGGGGCAAGATGATGGGAGCTGATACTTCAATCAAAAGTCTCAGTGAAAGACCTGAAACTTATTATCATGGAACCATGTTAACCCAGGGGCTCCTGTGAACCAATCACAATGGTCCAGGAGAGGCACTTTGCTGACTGGCGGAAACGAAATGGCATCAGCACCAGGTGAACCTTGTATTTGTGTCTGAGGAAGGGTGTTTCCCCAAAGGAACATCAGAAGCTATGGCCAGAAGAAGAGAGGATCCACACTGAGAAGGCAGACTGTGGACATCCCCAGGGGTGCAATCCTGTCAGGAAATGAGCAATCAGATCCATCAGGACCATCTTCTCTCCTCGAAGGATTATCTAGGGTCTCAAGTTCAGCAGAAGATCTAGAGAGCTTATTGCTGGTACAAACCACAGTCTCCATAAGGCCTTTCTGAACTAACTTACAGGCAGTGAGCCGCAGGCACACTCCCTGATGTGGTACAGGGCAGTCCTGACTTCCTTTATTTATATGACAGTTGGTTGCAAACAGACAATCTCAGGTGTGATCCCTGACATATACCAGGCAACTTTCAAGCACAAAGCCCACTGAAGTGCAAACATGAGTCTTACAGACATCTCCAGGAGGAAAAGACCAGGCAGGTAGAACAGTAAGTGCAAAGGCCCTGAGACAGGGCTCTGCACAGTACATCTGAAAAGCAGCAAGGAAACCATTGTGGCTGGGGGGTGGAGAAAGCAAGAGAGACACAGTGGTAGGAGGTGAGGTCAGGGACCAGATCTGCTGAGGTCTGACAGGCCACAACAAAGGTTTTGATATTTCTCTGAGTGAAGTGGGGAGAGAGTAAAGGCTTTAGAGCAGGGGTAGGACATGGTGGGTTTGGCTGTTGTGTAGAGAACAGGTTACAATGAGGAAGGGTAGACTCAGAGGAGGTTATGCCACAGCCCAGGCAAGAGATGGTGATGGGCAAGGTGGCAGCTGCAGACTAATGGAAAGGCTGCATGGAGGATGTCTTCCAAAGGTCCAACTTCCAAACTGGATAATATTCCAACCCACCAAACAAGGAAAACATGAAAATCAATCACAGTTCCATGGAGTTCCATGGAGTAGCTGCCGAATTAGCCAGGGACTGGATTGTGGGGTGCGAGAAGAGAAGAGACTATATAACTTTGATGATTTGGGCCCAAACACCTGGCAGGATGGAGACATTTCCGAATTGAAAAAGCCCAGGGAAAAAGGATGGGGAAATGAAGTGAAGTGGAGGGAGGCTGAGTTTCGTTGGGGCTGTTGCAAGACCAAGAGAACTGCTGATCAGACAGGTGGAAATGTCCAGTAGGCAGCTGGCCATGAGTGAAGAGGTTCAGAGGGACTCGGGCTAGAGATAAAACCAGGGATCTTCAGCATATAAATTGTATTCACCAGCCTGGATGAGGTCATGGAAGAAGAAAGCATGTCACAGGACCCAGGGGCCCCCAGGGGTGCCAACGTTCTGAGGTCAGGAAGAGAAGGAGGGACTCCAATGCCCACAGAAAAGACAGAGCAGGGCACTTGGCAGGTGAGAGAGAGTGGGGAAATGGTGTCCACACACCATTGACTGTGTCAAGGACACAGTCCTTGTGCCCAGAACACAGAGAATTGTATTAGCTTCCTTTTGCTGCTATAACAAATGGCCAGTAATTTGGGGCTTAAAGTAATGCAAATTCATTATCTTAAAGTTCTCTATACATCCAGGTTGTCTGTCACAGGGCTCTAGTCAAAGTATGGGCAGGACTGGGTTCCTTTCTGGAGGCTCTGGGGACAACCCATTTCCTTGAGCTCTCCAGTTAATAGCAGTGTTCACGTTGCTTGGCTCCTGACTCCTTCCATCTTCAGAGCCAGAGAAAACAGGTCAACTTTTCCTTACAGCACTCAGAAACTACGGTTGTGTCACAGTTCTGTTATCTGACTATGGCTGGAAAAGGCTCTGATTTTAAGGATCTAAATGATTAAAACAACCCTAGGATAATATTGCCCTTTCAAAGACCTTAACCCAATCACTACGGAAAAGTCTTTTCTGCCACACAAGGTAATATGTTTATAGGTGCTGAGGATCAGGAAAGGGACAACTTTGGACAGCCATTATTCTGCCTACCCCAAGGATCATAATTTCTTCCTTATATAACTCACAAATGAGGAACAAATAACAATATTGGACATTACAGATCCTAGTAAGCATGCAAAGTAATGCTGTCACTATTGTTCTAGTATCTATTCTGCTCTTACCTGAAACCAAAGCTCCCTGTCAAGCTTGGTGAGTGTTGTGATTAAACATTACCTGGCCAAATCATGAGAACAAAATTCTTCATCAAGTTAAACTGACTGCCAAAATAGATAGTCCTAACTCTTTGAATTACAGAGTTCTGGGAAGGATTACCATTCCTTATACATAAATCATGTATGACTTATGAAGCTATCTGAAATGCCAGGGCTCACTGAAGGAAGACAGAGAGAGAGATACCTTTCAGAACATCTGCTTCCAGCCAAGATGGAGTTAACAGAGCCGGATTTTTTCTCTCGCCTGACTCAACCGTAAAAGAGACAAAGTACGTGAAATCAACTATTTGAATTTACTGCACATCAGGCAACAAATGCAGTGCTGCTAGAGAGGTGGAAAACCCAGGAGATGAGCTGTAGGCTTCCCACGCTGATGATCTCTGTCAAGTTTGTCTGCAGTACAAGGAAGAACTGAGGTGGATCCTGGTGAACACTCTGAGCAGTACATGTGGAGCTAAGAGTCCAAAGAAACCAAGACGAAAGAGCTGCGAAAGAAGAGACCTCACTCCTCCTCAGATGGTCTCAGTGAGTACTTGGCAGAGTACTGATCAGCGCAAGCATGTCAGGAAACCACCAGAGGCTATGGGAAAAGATCTGAAACAGTTAGACAGAGAAGTGCCTGGAGCTGGCACAGGACTTAGCATGATGCCAGGCCCAAAAGCCTGAATGGGAACAGGAACCCTCGTTACAGAGCTCAAGAGAGTCTTGTCTCAGTAACTGGCCCTAAACTGGATAATATTCCAACCCACCAAACAAGGAAAACACGAAAATCAATCACAGTTCCATGGAGTAGCAAAAAGTATGGTGAAATCCACATTCAAAGCATAATACTATTTATATTTGCTAATAAGGAAATGAAATTTTAAAATGATAAATTGGATCTCATAAAAGTAAAAAAACCCGCCTTTTCAAAAGATCCAGTTAAAAAGATGAAAAGACAAACTACTGATTAGAAGAAAATATTTGAGAACTCCATATCCAGAAAAGGACTTCCATTTAGAATATATGCACCCCCAAAACTCATCAGAAAAAAAATCAAACAATACAATTAGGAATGGGAAAATGCCATGAATAGGCATTTCACTGAAAATGATAGAAAAATGGAAAATAAGCACATAAAAAGGCACTGAGCACTGGTCATTAGAGAAGTACAAACTAAACCCACAATGAGGTATCACCACAGACTTACCAGAATGCCTAAAATTAAAAAACACTAGCCATACCAAATGGCAGTGAGGCTGTGTAGTACCTGCGTTGCTCCCACATTGCTGGTAAAACTGTGAAATGATATGGTCACTCTACAAAACAGTTTTCCATTTCTTATCAAAGTAAATATGTGCTTAGATCCTGAGGAGGATTTCTGAAGTGTACATCTATCTTCAAACTCAGTACATTGTTTATGTTACATATATGTAGATTTCTGTATGTCAGTCATACCTCTATATAGTATGAGATGCTTTTAAATTTTAAGAATTGTTATTATTAAATTGCTAAATATTCTACCTGCTTCAAAAATATTGTATAACTCATGCACACAAAAACATACACACAAATACAGACTAAACATGCATGTACCATATGACCCAGAAATTGCACTCCTGAGCATTTATCTCAGAGAAATGGAAATTCATGCTCAAAAACAAAAGCATATACACAGATATTGACAGCAGATTTGTTCATACCAGTCAAGAACTGGAAACCCAGATGTTTGTCAGCAAATGATGATTAAGCCAACTATGGTACATCCACAAAAGGGAATACTACTCAGCAATAAAAGGAAAAGCTATTTGGTATGCATAACATCTGCCATTGAAAACCCTACGAACAGCAGAGAAGCACTGACAATAGTGTTTCACCTGTTGTACACAGAGTCGCTACGAGTCGGATAGCGACTCGATGGCACCTAACAACAACAACAACATGCATAACAAGTTGGAAAGATTCCAGGAGAATTATGCTGAGTCAAATAAGACACCCACAAAAGGTTACATATTACATATGATTCAACTTACATAACATTCTCAAAATGAAAAAATTATAGAGATAGCAGCTTAGCTGACTCCTGGCAGGAGTCAGTGTCTCAGGAGGAAGGGCCCATAGGATTCAGTGGGTATGGTTGAACATGGACAGATAATGGATTCTAGCAGTGGTGGAATTGTACTGTATTTGAATTGTGTCGTGATTACACACATATACACAAGTAATGAAACTTCATAGAACTAAACACACACAAGTGCATGTAAAACTAGTGAAACTCAAAATAAGATCATTAGGATGAAGCAATACGAATGTACTGGTTGTATATTATGCTAGAGCTTCTTAAGATGTAGCCACAAGAGGGAACTAGGTGAAGGGGACACGGGATATCTCTGTATTATTTTTTATAACTGCACATGAAAATACAATTTCAAAAAAAAAGTTTTAACTTTTTAAATAGAGGCAAGGAAGGAAAAAAGACTCAAAGAAAAATGGTGCAAGGAGATGAAAACTACATCAGATGACATGAGCAGTCCACTTAATCAGACATAAGTGGATCAGACATCAAAGAAGAAAATATGCAAAATCAGGAAATAATAAAGTGGCCAAAAATATGTGTAATCGGCATCTCCAATGAAAAGATACACAAAGAATTAAGGGCTGACTGTTACCAAATTGGATCAGAAATTATAAACCTCACACTCAACAAACAGCAAACCCTAAGCAGAAGAGTAATTTGTAAAACCACAACAAAAAACACTATAAATTGCTCAAAATCAGTTACAAAGAGGAAATCTTTTTAAATTTATTTTTCATTGGAAATTTTTAATGTACACCTTAATGTGATTCATTCTGACATGCTTTTCATTGTGACATTTCCATATATGCATTTTGATGTATATTATTCATATAGGTGCCCCCTTACCCTCCCATATGCTTTCTCCCCATCCCTCCCCATCTAAGTCTTCTCTATCATTTACTTGGTAATATTTTTCTATATGTCCTTGGGTTTCAGTTCTGTTTAAGATAGAAACTTTTCCTGTACTGAACTTTGTTTTTATCTTGTCAGAATAATTGCATGCATTTTCTAGACTATTTATATTAACACCATTCTTAGGTTTTCTTCCATTTTGATCTGACCTTTGAATAGGATTTTTCCTTATAATTTTGATTCAGCTCCCACATATGGCTGAGAATATGTGGTGTTTCTCTTTCTGAGCTTGTGTTCGTTCACTTAAAATAATTTTCCCTAATTCCATCCATTTTGCTGTGAATGTCCTTATTTCATTTTTCTTGATTGCTGAGTAGTATTCCATTGTGTATATGAACCATAGTTTTTTTATCCATTCTTTTGTTGAAGGGCACTTTGGTTGATCCCATATCCTTGCTATTGTGAAAAGTGCTGCAATGAACATGGAGGTGCAGGTGTCTCTGTGGTATGATGACCCATCTTCCTTTGAGCAAATTCCCAGTAGTGTTATAGCTGGGTCATAGGTAGATTTATTTGCAGTTTTTTAAGATATCCCCATATTGATTTCCACAGTGGTTGGACCAATTTACAGCTCCACCAGCAGTGTAAGAGTGTTCCCTTTTCCCCGTAACCTCGCCAGCATTTGTTGTTATTTGCTTTATTGATCCTGGCCATTCTTACTGGTGTAAAGTGAAATCTCAGAGTTGTTTTAATTTGCATTTCCCTAATGGCTAGGGATATTAAGCATTTTTTGTGTGTTTCATGGCTTTACGAACCTCTTCATTTGAGAACTGTCTACTCACTTCCTTTGCTCATTTGTGTATTGGGTTATTTGTTTTTTGGGGGAGTTTTTTTCTTGAGTTCTTTATAAATTCTAGTAATTAGACCTTTGTATGATGTATAAAATGTGAAGATTTTTTCCCATTCCGTGGGGGTTTCCTTGACTCTGTTAATAGTTGCCTTTGCTATGCAGAAGCTTTTTAATTTCATGTAATCCCATTTATCTATTCTTGTTGCAATTTCTTGAGCAATTGGAGTCCTATTAAGGAAATACTTTCCTATGCCTATATGATGGAGTGTACTGTCTATCTTGCCTTCTATAAGTTTTGAAGTTTCTGGTTTTATGTTGAGATTTTTTATCTATTTTGAGTTAACTCTCGTGTATATTGAGAGATGCAGGTCCGCTTTCACTTTTCTGCATGCGGATGACCATGTTTCCCAGCACCATTTGTTGAAAAGGCTGTCCTTTTTCCAGTTTACTTGATTTGCTCCTTTGTTGAAAATCAGGTGGCTATAGGTATATTGAGGCATTTCTGGGTCTTCTATTCTGTTCCAGATGTCTTCGGGCCTATTTTTGTGCCAGTACCAAGCTGTTTTCGCAACCACTGCCCTGTAGTATAGCTTGAAGTCAGGGATTGTGATTCCACCTGCATTAGTTTTGCAGCTTTAAAGTGTTTTGGGTATACGTGGTCTTTAGTGGTTCCATGTGAATTTTTTGATCATTTTTTCTATTTCTGTAAAGTCAGTCAGTGGAATTTTAATGGGGATTGCATTAAATCTATAGATTACTTTTGGCAGAATAGCCATTTTTACTATATTAATCCTCCCTATCCAGGAGCAGGGAAGGTCTTTCCATTTTTCAGTGTCCTCTGCTATTTCTTTCTTTAATGTTTTGAAATTTTCCTTGTAGAGATCTGAAGGGTCTTTGGTTAGATTGATTCCAAGGTATTTAATTTTCTGGTGGGCTATTGTGAATGGTAGTTTTCCTGAAATTTCCTTCTCTTCCTGTTTGGAATTGGTATAAAGAAAAGCTATTGATTTTTGTGTGTTAATTTTGTAGCCTGGGACTTTGCTGAAGGAGTTAATTAGTTCTAGTAGTTTTCTGGTTGAGGTTTTGGGGTCTTTCAGGTATAAGATCATATCATCTGCAAATAAGGATAATTTCACCTCTTCCTTACCAATCTGTATCACTTTGATTTCTTTCTCTTGTCTGATTGCCTTGGTCAGGACTTCAATTACTATGTTAAATAGAATAAGAGAGAGAGGACATCCTTGTCTTGTTCCAGATCTAAGAGGAAATGGTTTGTTTTTCTCCACTTAATATAATGTTGGCTATAGGTTTGTCATAAATGGCTTTTATGAAATTAAGTTATTTGCCTGTTATGCCTATCTTCTCCAGTGTTTTTATCATGAAAAGGTGTTGCACTTTGTTGAAGGCCTTTTCAGCATCAATTGAGATGATCATGTGGTTTTTGTTTGCCAGTTTCTTGATATGCTGGATTACATTAATTGATTTCCGTATGTTAAACCAGCCTTGCATCTGTGGTATAAATCCCACTTGGTCATGGTGGATAATCTTTTTATATGCTGCTGGATTCTGTTTGCCAGGATTTTATTAAATATTTTTGTATCTAGATTCATAAGGGAGATGGGTCTGTAATTCTCTATCTTAGATGAATCTTTTCCTGGTTTAGGTCAGGGAGATGGTAGCTTCATAGAATGAATTTGGGAGTGTTCCCTCCTTTTCTATTTTTTGGAATAATTTGAGGAAGACAGGTATTATATCTTCTTTAAAAGTTTGGTAAAATTCTGCTGTGAGTCCATCAGGACCTGGACTCTTCTTTGTTGTTGTTGTTGTTGTTAGGTGCTGTCGAGTCAGTGTCCGACTCATAGTGACCCTCATAGGGTTTTCAATGGCTGACTGTTTCGGGATTGCCTTAGGAGATTTTAATTACCTTTTCTATTTCTGTATATGTAATGGGCTTGTTTAAGTCAGCTATGTCTTCTGGTGGGAGAAGGACCTGGCAATCCACTCCCAAGGCAATCCCGAAACAGTCAGCCATTGAAAACCCTAGGAGGGTTGCTATGAGCCAGATACTGACTTGACGGCACCTAACAACAACAACAACAACAATGTCTTCTGGGGTTAGCTTTGGTAGGTCATATGTGTTAATAAATTTGTCCATTTCTTCTGCATTTTCATATTTTTAGGAATACAGTGTCTCATAGTAATCCCTGACAATATTCTGTATTTCATTGAAGTCGGTGGTTATGGACCTGTTGTCTTTCACAATCTGTACTATGTTAGATTTTTCCTTTTTCTTTTTGATGAGGTTAGCCAGAGTGGCGTCTATTTTATTAATCTTTTCAAAGAACCAGCTCTTAGTCTTACTAATTTTTTGAATTATCTTTTTGGATTCTAATTAAGATATTTCTCCCTTTATTTTTCTAATTTCCTTTTGGGTGTTCCTTTTAGGCTTGATTTTTTTGTTGGATTTCTAGTGTCTTAAGATGCACAATTAGGTCATTTATTTGGCTCTTTTTTACTTTATTGATGAAGGCACTTAATGCTATAAACTTCCCTCTTAAAACTGCCTTTGCTGTATCCCATATGTTTTGGTAGGATGTGTTTTCATCATCATTTGATTGTAGGAATTTTTTAAATTCCAATTTGATTTCATCAACAATCCATTGGTCATTCAGCAGTGTATTATTCAGTCTCCATGAGTTTGTAAAGTTTCTGGAATTATTCTTGCTCTTGAGCTCCAATTTTATCCCATTATGATCTGATAAGGAATAGGGGATAATTTCTACTTTTTTGTATTTGTTGACGGAGTTCTTATGGACTAGCATATGATCTATCTTAGAAAACGTACCATGTTGAGCTGAAAAGAATGTATTGTGCATCATGTGGATGAAATATTCTGTATATATCTGTGAGATCCAAGTGGTTTAGCATGGAGATTAGATTTGACGTTTCTCTGTTGATTTTTCATTTTGATGACCTTTCTCTTGATAAAAGTGGGGTATTAAAGTCTCCCATTATTATTGATTCTGGACCAATAAAGTTCTTTATATTCCATAAGGTTTGTCTTATAAAACTAGGTGCCCCTATGTTTGGGGCATAAATATTTAGGAGTGTTATTGATTCTTGATTGATTGTTCCTTGTATTAAAATGTAATGTTCTCCTTTGTCTCTTCTAATTAGTTTTGGAATGAAATTTAATCTATCTGAAATTAGAACTGCAACACCTGCTTTCTTTTGTCCCCCCCCCCCGCTAGGTATACATTTTCCAGCCCTTAACTCTCAGTTTATCCCAGAAAAAGGAAATCTTAAAACCAGACAGAGAAAAAAGGCATTTTAAGTTCAGAAGAACAAAAAATAAGGATGATACCAAGTTTATTACCAGAAGCAATGCAAGCAAGAAGAGAGGGACAAACATCTTTAGAGGACTAAAAGTAAAAATACATCAATATAGAAATCATACCCAGTAGAAACACCATGCCACCAAAGAAAAGGTAAAATGAAGACTTTTTAACATATGTAAAACTAAAAGAACAAACAGTAGGATTGCCACATGAGAAATATTAAAGAAAGTCCTTGAGTTGGGAAAACAATAATGCCTGATGGATATATGGATCTACACAAAGGAATGAAGAGCAAAGGAAATGGTAACAACACAGGTAAATGAATACGAGATTTTTGTATTATTTAATGCTTAAATGAGTATCCCAAATGATGTCAATGTGGTATGGTTATAACATACTTAAAAGTAAAATGCATGAAGCATTAGCATGGATATGAGGAAAGGAGAAATGAAGTAGGTTATTGTAATGGATTTATACTGTGTGTGAAATGATATAATAGTACTTGAGGGAAGACTATGATAATTTAAAGTTATTTATGATAAACTCTAAAGCAACCACCAAATAATAAAAGTTATAGCTAACATGCTAATAAAAGTGATAAAACAAAATCATAAAAATGCTTGGTTAATCCAAAAGAAATCACAAAAGGAAGAAAAAGGGAATGGCAAACAGGACAAATAAAAGGCAAATAAGATAAGAGACTTAAGCCTAACCATATAGATAACTGCAGTAAATGTAAATGGTCTAAGCACTCTAATTAAAAGTGACTGTGGCTCTCCATCAACAGATGAATGGGTAAAGAAAATGTGGTATATATACATGATGGAATTTTATTGAGCTATAAAGAAAAATGAAATTATGTTATTTTCAGGAAAGTAGATGGAATTGGAAATCATCATATTAAGTGGACCAGACTAAGACAAATACCACATGTTCTATCTCATATGCAGGTGCTACACTGGAAAGCCAAACATATATAGAGAGGGAAAGACAGAGACAGAGAGAGAAACAGAGAGACTTGAAAGTAAAAGGACTTCCTGTAGGTAGGAGGAGAAAAGCAGTAGTGGGGAAGGAGCAACGGGGACGTAAAAAAGGATTGAAAAAGAGCCAAGTACACAATGCAATTGTATGAAAATGCCATTAGGAAACCCCTTTATATTGTACACTAATTAAAAATAAAGAAAAATAAAAAAATAAAAACAATTGTCAGGACATATTGCCAAAAAAGATACTGAAGTAAATGTTGACTATAATTTTTTTAAAACACACAAATAGATTAAAAAAAATTAAAAGGACACATATATCTCCCATTATATACATTCCATTTTATGTGCATATATATGTATATATATGCATATATGTGTGTGTATATATATACATATCTATATCCATATCTATAAATACACACACACACACATATGCACATATAGTTGTTTGTTGTTGTTATGTGCCATCAGGTCAGGTCCAACTCATAGAGATCCTCCATACAACAGAATGAAATATTCCCTGACCCTTTGCCAGCCACATGATCTTTTTTATGTTTAAGCCTATATGTATGTACATATAGATACATATATATATGCTTATGTATATATAATGTTAATATTAGTCAAGCAAAAGCTGTGGTGACTATACTAATATCAGACAAGTCAATTTCATAGCACATAATATTACCATGGATAAAGAAGTTAATTTCATAGAGATAAAAGGGTCAACTACTCAAGATGATGGGACAGTTCTAAATTTTATATATCTAATAACACAGCTTCAAAATACATGAAGTGAAAATAAGAGAACCCTCATGAAAAATAGACAAATTTCCAGTTATGGTAGGACATTTCAACTCCCCCTCTCAGTAATTGATATAACAAGTGGGCAGAAAATCAGCAAGAACTCAGTGGGCTTGAACCAGACTATCAACCACTCCACCTGACATTTACGGATTGCTCCACCCGACAGCAGAACACATTGCTCAGTGTGCACAGGACATTTACCAAGAGAAATCATTTTCTGCACCATAAAGCAAGTCTTAATAAATATAAAAGGAATCAAGTCATATAAAGTATGTTCTCTGAGAACAGTGGAAAAAAATATTAAAAATCAGTAGCAGAAAGAGATCTGGAAAATCCCCCTAAATAATGAAAAATATAGAACCCATTTCTAAATAACATATGGATCAAAGAAAAAAATCAAAAGCAAAATTACAATGTATTGTGAACGGAACAGAAATGAAAACACAGCACACAGGAATTTAGAGGGAAATTTATAGTGCTTGCTTCCTGTAATAGAGAAAAGAATTAGGTCTAAATCAGTGACCTCAGCTTCGACCTTAGTATTCTACAAAAAGATGAGCCAATTAAATCCAAAGCTAAGAGATGAAAAGAAATAACAAATATTAGAGCAGACATCAATGAAATGTGAAAGAAACAGTAGAGGAAAATCTATAAGCCCAGCAGCTGATTCTCTTAGATGATCACTGAAAGTGAAAATGCAGTAGGCAGACTGATCCAGAGCAATGAAAGGTGGTACAAACGAACAAAGCCAGAAACTACAGAGAAGCCACCACCACAGAGCCCAGGGCTACTGAGAGCAGAATACAGGAACATCTGGAAAGACTCCACACTAACCTTCCCTCAGGAAGAAGAACCTCGTAACCAACTGTTACATGTTGTTATTGTTGTTGTTAGGTGCCATGGAGTCAGTATCCAACTCATAGCGACCCTATGTATAACAGGGGAAACACTACTGTCAGTGCTTCTCTACTATTCATATGGTTTTCAATGGCTGATTGTTTTGGGGGAGTAGGTTGTGGGGTCCTTCTCCCAAGCCTATAGCACCCAGTTTTCCCAGGGGGTCTCCCATCCAAGGACTAACCAGGCCTGATCCTGCTTAGCTTCTAAGATCTGATGGGATCAGAGGCCAAAGTGGTACGGCTGCAGGCAACTGCTATATAGAGACCAACAAAGCCCCCTTCCTCATGGAGCTCATGACCCCCAGGAGAGAAATTCAAAAAGTTCCCAAACATAGGTGTGACCAGGTGAGCTGGGAAAGTGCTAATTCTGTGAAGGAAGGAAGACAAGACAGACAAAAGGCACGGAGGATGGCTGGGACCACCTTGGCTACTCTTGTTGTTAGGTTGTTAGGTGCTATCGAGTTGGTATCCGACTCATAGAGATCCTCATAGGGTTTTCAATGGCTGACTGTTTCGGGATTGCCTTGGGAGTGGATTGCCAGGTTCTTCTCCCATTTTTGCGGTGCTGGGAACTGAACTCGGGACCTCAGAGACTGCAGCACAGTGCTCTACCAACTGAGCTAAATCCCAGCCCCTTGGCTACTCTTAGGAGGGTGAATCTTCTGATCTGAGCCCAGAGGGAAGATATGGGGCCCCCTCCTGGGGTCAGAATGAGCCTGCACCAAGTATTCCAGGGAGGGTAAGACTGGCCCATCCTCGGCTGGCACAGATTTGAAAGAGGGGAGAAATGAGGGAAGGGAGGTGGGCAAAAGAGCCCACAGGGCACTGCAGGACACATGGGCACCTGGGGTGTGATTGGAAACACAAGGGGAAGCCAGTGGAGACGTTCCATCGGAAATGCACACAACCCAATGAATACATTAAACAGAGAGGCTGGTAGCATGTGGACAGTGGACCAGACCAAGGCAGGGGTGAGGCAGAAGTCAGCAGGAGGCCGTGACAGTTGTCCTAGAAGAGGCTGAGGTGGCTGGGCACAGGTGCTCCAGTGGGGATGGAGTGAGGAGATTGGGATTTGGATGTATTCTGAAGGTCAGAGCTGCCAGGACTTGCTGATGGCCTGCCTATGAGGGTGGAAAATGGATGGGGATGACCTGTAGCTTTTCATTCCATGCTGCTTGGTGGATCTGCTGATGAGGGGAGACTGGAAGAGAAATTCCATCTGTTGACACAAACAATGGAACTCGGGGGATCCCTGAAGCCTGGAATTACCAAAAGCTCTATAAACCCTCCCCAAAGGAGGTTTCCAAGCAAATGCCACCAGCAGAGGTCATTAGGAGGAATTTCACTCCGACAGCCCTGTTCTTGGCATTATAAATAGTGCCCTTTGACTGGAACTCGCACCAGAATCAAGGCATTGGCCCACAGATGAAGAGCATAAAGCTTGGTCCACAGATAAGAATGAATTCCTCCTGCAAATGCCAACAGCCTCTGTCCAAATGATGGTCCCAGCTAATCACGTGGGTCTGCCACTAGCAAAGGTCTATGTGTCCTCTCCATCCAATAGCAGGGTCACCAAACACCCAACAGAGGCCACGGCTGTCTCCCTCTCGACTCCTCCTCAAGGCTGCCCACCGCCACAGAAGGCTGGGCCTCAGGAGATACAGCCTCTGGAGGCCACTCAGCACCTGCCAGGCTGGGTAGCATTAGTCAATTCTGTCTGACCAAGGCACCACGGCACACACCTTGTAATCCCAGGAGGCTGAAGCAGGAAGACTGTAAGTTTCAGGCCAGAAGTAGCCTGCACAACTCAGTGAGACCTGTCTCAAAAAGAAAAAAGAAGAAAGGAGGTTGGGGGTGCCAGTCAGTGGTAAAGCACTTCGCTGGCATGTAGTGAGGCCTTTGGTTCAACACCTCAGTACTGAAAAAAGGTTCTCTCTGAACAATGACAAGAGCAAGAAGAACCTGGGAGAGTCACTTCCCACCTTCCAGCTTCCCTCAGAGGCCGACCTTGATTAGATGACCTCCAATGTTTCATCCAAATTAAAGATAACCTGTGACCTTTCTGTACTGCAATGCAGCTGACTGAGGCTAGGATAAAACTCCCACCAATACCCAAGTATGTGGCTGGGTGGAGTGGGTCTGGCTGGGGCCAGGCGGGGGGGGGGGGGGGGGGGGGGGGGGGGGGGGGGGGGGGGGGGGGGGGGGGGGGGGGGGGGGGGGGGGGGGGGGGGGGGGGGGGGGTAGGGCAAGCTGGAGGATTACAACTGTGCTCAAGCTTGTGGGCTCTGGAGAGAAACTGCCTCTGAGGAGGTATCATCACCCCATGTGGCACGTGGGGACACTAGGGCTCAGGGACACTCAGAGACTTGCCCCAGGTCACACAGCCAAGAAATGGCAAAGCAAAGACTTGAACTCTTCGACGTTCCTGCTCAAAATGGCCCAGACAACAATGGTACAGACATCTCCACCCAGGAAGAAGCTGGCTGGGCTTTCCACCTCTCCTCCCCTCTGCCTTTGTCACATAGAAACACCGGTGGATAAGGCCAATGAGGTCAACCAACTTCTTTCTAACCCTCTCCCTCCTTCCTCTCCCAATGATGATGTCCCCTGGAGGCGATGTCCAGGACAAGATGTCCACCCCAGGTGGCATGGAAGGCCACAAACCAACAATAAGGCACTTGAGGTCCTCAGGAAAGCAACCTGGAACAGCAAGAGCAGAGCTGAAGACAGAAGGGAGCTTTCAATTTATCCTCTTGTGACCTGGAGCCTTAGAAAGCATTTGAGTTTTATATGTTGGCTTGCTTTGCTTTCAGAAATGTGGCCTGTTGCAGCATCCTTTTTTAATGCTGAAACATTCTTGAAAGGTAATACACACATACTTTAGAATAACTCAGAGAACACAAAGGAGTCTCATCTGGATGATATTGTGTTTCTTGAGCTAGGCCTTCAGGCACGCATCTTTATGTTATTGCTATTCTTTCAAGATAATCTCACGTCTCACGCCCTAAATTTATTGAGAGCTGCAAAGCCCCTTTTGCCAAGTAGAGAAGCATGCCCACGGGTTCCAGGGATCAGGACGTGGACATTGGGAAGGGTCATTATTCTGCCTTCCACAGTGCGTACAGGATTTGGGCCATGGTGAGATTTCATTATTCTCAAATGATTCCTTTGGAAAAGAACTTGTCTTTACACAATGATGGTGATAAAGAATAAATAGCCTTTGCTGGTTATTTACTGTGTATTTGCTGCATGCAAGGCAGTGTTTTAATTGTCACACCTGTGTGCCAGGTGGCTGCCATTGCTGACTACAGGTTGATGCTGTAGATGAAACTCGCCAGAAGGAAGCAGATGCCTGGGGTGGGAGAGCTGGAAGGTGGCACGGCTGATCAGAACCCACCTGTCTGGGCAGAGTCTGCAGTCTGACCACATACTCTGCATTAGAAGGGCATTGCCTCTGGGACATGGCTCTCCGTGAGGTCATTATAGCCACTGCCCAGATGGGAGCTGCCCCAACTGCCAAGACCCAAAGTGGGACAGCATGGCACCCTCTCATAGCTCAATAAAGACATCCCAACCCTATGGTGGAAGAAGCAACAAGACCTGGCTCTTGGGGCAAAAAAGGAAGTACAAAACAAGGCATGTAACCTGGAAGATCAATGCGGCCAAAGTTTTTAAAAGAAAAAAAGGAAAGGAAAAGGGATTATTGTTGTTAGGTGTTGTCAAGTTGAATCTGACTCATAGCAACCCTAAGTACAGCAGAATGAAACACTACCCAATACTGGGCTAGCCACATGGTCGTTTTATGTTTGAGACCATTGTTGCAGCTGCTATGTTGCTTCTCATTTTGAGTTATGACACATCAGCAAAAGGAGGTCCCAAGGGCTCTACTACATTCTCATCATTAAGGTCAACTCTACTTTGAGGAGGCAACTCTTCCCCAGTCATTTCCTGAATGCCTTCCAGCCTGAGGGGTTCATTTTCCAGCACTGTATTTGACAGTGCTTCTTTGCTAGTCATAGGTTTTTCAATGCCTAATTGTTTTGGGAGTGTGCTGCCAGGTCCTTATCCCTAGTCTGTCTTAGTCTGGAAGCTCAGCCAAAACCTGTCTACCTACCACGGACGGCCCTGCTGGTAACTGAGATGCCTGTGGCATAGCTTTTTGCATCCCAGCAACATGCAAGCTCCCACAGGACAGCAAGCTGACAGACACGTGGCAGAGGAAAAGGGATAGCTGTCATAAAAATCCAGATTTTTTAGTTTTTAAAAAAGTCAAAACATCTGCCACACTGAGCTGATAATCCTGCAAAGAAGCAGTCAACAAGAGCAGAGGACCTCCTGCGCTCTGCAGATGGGTGTGGCCTCCACCTCACCTCACCACAGGCCCCCGTTCTCTAATGCCCAACCGGCTGCTTCACTCACTCACCTTTCATGCCTGGCACATACATACATTTGAGTTAGAAGTTTCTGACACAAAATATTTCATTCTGAAAACGAATGGAAACAATATATATTGCTCCAAAAGTTCCAAAGAGTTATTATAGCAATGCTCCCAAAGAAATAAATGAGGCAGCCCGGCACCATTGCACACCCCTATAATCCCAGAGACCCAGGAGGCTATGGCAAGAGGAACACAAGTTTGCCACCAGAGGATGCCTGTGCAACTTAACAAGACCCTGTATCAAAATTAAGAAATAAAAATGTGGGATGGGGTGCAACTCGGTGGTAGAGCACTTGTCTAGCATGCACAAAGGTCCTGGGTCCAAACCCCACTACCAAAAACATAAAAACAAAGCGTCAACAAGGATTTACTATTCCTGGTTTACTCCATTAAAAAGAAAAGCAGTGGACAAAAACATCTCCACACAAAGCCTTGCGTGTGAATGTCAGCAGCAACATTATTCACAACAACCAAAAATTAGGAACAATCTAAATGCCCAGCAACTTCTGTCAATTGATGAGAGGATAAATAATATCACCTATTTATGCAATGGAATATTATTCAGCAACAAAAAGAAATGAGGTTCTGACACATTTTACAATATGGGTGAGCCTTGAGGCCATTGCACTAAGTGAAAGAACCCAGACCAGTTACTACATGTTTCCACTCACATGGAGTCTTCAGAATGAGCAAGTGCATACAAACAGACACTGGTGGGTGCCCAGGACTAAGAGGACCAGGGGGAACAGAGGATTGTCTGGGGGAGTGAAAAGGTTGACTATATGATGGTAGCCCAGCTCTGAATGTCCCAAATCCACTAACTGGCAAACTTCCAATAGGTAGATTTTATGGCATGTGAGCAACTGCACAAATAGCAAGATGCTCACTGTGGCTAAATGCAGTGTCCTGGAGCCCTCCAGTCAACCCAGCAGAGCTGCAGGTCCACCCAGATGCTTCCCCATTCCCACCTCCAAAGCTAAGCTACGGAAGCTGCTGGATGGGAAAGAGGCAGCTCCTGCTCTGCCATAGGTGTCTGGCCCTGGGATCGCCACACCATTTAGGATTCAGGGTCTGTTTCCCTATCCTTTCAGCACTGGTCCAGCTCAGCTGCCTTGCTCCAGGCCTCGGTTGGTGAGGGCAGCAGACCCTCACGGTCCCAGCCAGAAGTGACAGCACAGGGCCATGCAGTACATTCATTGCTGGCGTAAGGGCAGCCAGGCACCCCCAGGGCACTTGCAGGTCCTCGAGGTCCCTCACACTGCCTCTGCAGAGGACACAGTGAAAGGTGGGGGAGGCTCTGCCCAAAGAGGGCACCATCCATTTTCCATGTCCCATCCACCCACAAATACTGCCAGTGGCCACGCAGCTCTCTCTGATCTTGAACTTGAGATAGCAATTAAAAACCCAAAGAGCTCATCTCCTTCCAGGTGAAGACCTGGAGGCTCTGGCTACCCTTGGCTCCATCTGACTCCCACAGGAAAGAGCGCGTGGCGGAAGGTTACTGAGCACGTGCAGGGTGCCCTCCAGGCCCATCTCCATCCTATCTTTCCTCTGACCCACCCCATCTTCCTGCATCCACACAAAAACCCGGGTCCTCAGAGACAGTGGATTTCGAGGACTCTGCGTGAGTTTGCAGCCCTGTTGTAGGCACTCCAGGCTCCTCTGAATGTGTGACCAGGGCCCCACCTCAGGAGGCTTCTCAGAGGCACAGTGGTCACCAGTGCATCCCACCCAGGTTTCCTGTCAATTTACACTGGGGAAATCCAGCCAGAGGGCGTTGTCCCCGGGAGACGGCACCTCTTCATAACCTGGCTCAGCTCTGCTCTGACCTGGACGCACGCTGTGCTGAGCCTGTGGCCGCCTTGTGAGGAAGTCAGTACATACTCAGCCCCCCTTACAGCACAAGGACCTCAACATCCGAGTCTTTCATTCTCAGCAGGTCAGAGATACAGCAAGGTCAGGGTCACCCTGACATGCAGAGTGTCCCCATCACATCCAGACTCAAGCCCTCCTACTGAGGCCATCTGGCTTTAGCAGCTGCCTTCGAATGGGGCTCTGAACAGCCCCCAGGGCACGTGCAGGAAGGTGTGGTACGGAGGTGAAATTACAGCAGGGGGACACAGGCCCCAGCCAAGAGAGCACACTGGGCTCTGCTAGCTTCGGTTCCTTGCCGCCTGGACAGCTGCTTGGCCCCATGTATGCCCCCGTCTGCAGCTCCCCTGTCCCACAGGGCAGCAGAGACCTCAGGACCATCAGCAGCCACAGTGGGCACTTTCTAGGAGCAAAGTGGTTCTGGAAAATGGAAAAGGTCAACCAGTCTGCCCTGAACCTGCAGAAACCCCTCTCTTGGCCTTTGCTAAATGTTCTCGCTCCTTTTCTATCTCAAAAAAGAATCCAGCAGCTTCTCTAGCTTTAGTCCAAGACATAAAGGCACAATCATAGCACCCAAGATGTCAGAGTTTTAAGCTTGGTCTTAGTCCTGGAATAGAATCCTTCTTCCATCAGTAAAGGAATTTCACCAAGACACTAGGAGAATTCATTTCCTTCTACTTCTAGGCAGAGAACCTTGGTGATATCCTGATGCCAAGAACTGAGCCTCCATCGCCTATTGCTAGCCACAGACCTTGGTCAAGGTGTGTGGAAGGCCTGGAGCAATCCTACAGTCTCAACAGCATTTCACAGTACCAAGCATGTGGGGACTTCCAGTTCAACATGGTGGGCTGACCACATGGTCAACCTCACCTTCCTCCTTCAAGATCTCATTAAAATGGAAAAGTACAAAGGTCTCAGCTAAAAAGCAACTAGTCCTTTCTGGAACAACAACATTAGGTGTTGAAGCAAATGGGAAACTGAACACAGAACGTGAATAAAGTGGATTCCTATGGTTCTACAAAAGAATAAGAATGTAATAAAATTTGACATTGTAAATGTACATTGTTGTTGCTGTTGGGCGCTGTTAAGTCAGTGTCCGACTCATAGTGACCCCATATACAATAGGCAAACACTATTGTCAGTGCTTCTCTGCTATTCACAGGGTTTTCAATGGCTGATTGTTTTCTGGGAGTGGGTTGTTGGGTTCTTCTCCCAAGCCTACAGTATCTGGTGTTCCCAAGCAGTCTTCCATTCGAGTATTAACCAGGCCCGACCCTGCTTAGCTTCTGAGATCTGATGGATCAGACACCACAGTGGTACAGATGCAGGCCAAATGTACATATATATTAATAATTGAAATACTCTATTAGTTATATATATATATATTTGGAAAATATCCTGACAGTAAGGTGGAAGGAGACTGAGAGTGTTATTTATTCTGCCATTGGGGGAGGAGCCAACTCCACTTGCACTGTCCAACAGAACTTTCTTCTCTGGTAGAATGATCTGCTGTGAAAATCAGCCTTACATGGCTATTCAGCATTTGAAATGTGGCTAATACAATAGAGGAACTGAATTTTTTACTTAATTTTAATTTTAATAGCCATAGGTGCTAGTGGCTACCATATTGGATCACTGAGATTCTACACTAAAATTAAAAGATGCCATTTAAAGAGTGGATGTAGCCATAGTGGTAGTAATGGTGATAGTAATTGTTGTTAAATAACACTGAGTCAGGTCCAACTCATAGGGCCCCTATGTACAAAAGAAAAAAACACTACCCAATACCGTGCCATGCACCTGATCTTTTTTATAATAGTAATAGTGATAATTAATTAATTAATGTGATAAAAATAAAACAATGACTTGTTTTTACCAGCAACTTTTTCCCCTATCATAGCAAGGTGGTTTTTAGTTTGTTTTAAATCCTGCTATTGCTTGTTGTGGGCTGGGATTTAGCTCAGTTGGTAGAGCGCTGCTCCACTCTTTCTGGAAACCTGGGTTCGATCCACAGCACCACAAAAATGGAAGAAGGATGTGGCAATCCACCCCTGAAATAATCCCTAAACAATCAGCCACTGAAAATCCTATGAGGGTCGCTATGAGTCAATCCCGACTCGATGGCACCTCATGACAACAACTGCTTGTAGTAATTAATGCGTTTTGAAGTTTGGAGATTTTATATTAGCTTCTTTGTATTCTCTTAAATATAAATAAATGAAGGGCTTAGCTCTTTAAAAAAAAAAAAAATCCCAGTATGCGGAGTCTGACCTCATCATCATAAAGTGTTATGCCCCCTTGCCATCTGTCTGTCCAGACAGCCATCTCTGTGCGCACTGTGGGCTTCGACCTGGTATGTGGAATGATGGTTCCATAATATCACGGGTGGTCATATTGGGGGTGCTGCACTGTTGACTTTTCTCTATGTTGTTTAAAATTTTTATGAGGAGCACACATTGTTTTAAATAAAAACAATAAAGTCTTTCAAAGAAAAAACCCACTAGGTGTCCAGCTGGATATAGAATCAGTGGTGGTGGCTGAGGGTGGCCACACCTTCCTAAGCTGCCAGGTGCCAGGGTCAGACACCACACTAAGTCCTGGTGGGCTGCAGGAGGAGGCCTCCTTTTCTCGCACTCAGGTGAAACTAGGTCCCTGGGAATCAAGGCTCCTGGTGAAGCCCAGAGCTCACTGAAGAGAAGAAGGGGAGGGGGCAGGTGATCCGGAGCCCTCTGCCAGCAGGGAGAAGGGTGTATGGCCACAACCTGGTCTCCTGGCGCCATCTAGTGGGGACACCGGGGACTGTCACCCATGATTCTCTCCCTCAGAAGGGAGAAGATAAAGCCAGTCAAAAATGCCATCTTGACCGTTTGTGAAATTAAAGCCACTTAGAAAAATGGTTTGTTGGGCTCTGTAATAAGCTAGGCAAAAATGGTGCATTGAGCATTTCATTGACGCTTGCTTTGGGTGGACAGCTGACCCGTCCTGGGATGGCAGACGTTTCCTGAGCACACGCTTCCCACCTGTCCCCAGCGCGGGGAAGAGGCTGCCCGTTCCAGGACCAGGGCAGGGCTGGAAGACCACTGCTTGCAAGGACCCTGCCTTGCTCTTTCCAAACAGGAATATCAGGCTTCAGGGAGGCAAATGGAACTGGAGGCACTCACGGACAACCTTCCTCTCCCCGGCGCCACGTTATGACAAGTAACTGAGTTCCCACATCAACGGCCAAGGAATTTTTGGTTTCTCAAGAAAATTACTGCCTCAGAATGCAGCTTCCCAATACCTTGCCCACCTTCAAGGGGTTGTAAAACAGGAACACAAAATCCCTCACATGCGCACTCTCAACTTCATCATCTGGGATCATCACCTCCCAAAGCCAAGCAATTCTAGAGCAGAAGTCTCGATGGATGTGCTGCATGATGGCCATCTTCATGGGACAAGTCATAAATATTAATGGTATTGACGGAGACTTTAAAATCTATCATGTTACTTCCCTGCCATGGAAGCTCCTGCATTCTACCATCTTGTGCCTCTGACTGACAACCACTAGTTTCTTTCCAGAACTCGCTTAGCTGGCTCTGTTTTTCCTTTTCACTTTCAGAAATTATCCATCAGCAAAAGTTTTCCAGAAAAGACACAAATCAACTGAAGCAAATGTCCTAATGGGTTTTTCACTTCTTTTCCACTTAGCTGACTCCTGTTTGCCCTCAAAAAGCAATCCTTTTATATTGCTGTTTTAATGTGTACCAGGAAGAGGCGCAGCATCTAAATCCAGCCACAGGGCCACCATGGAGATGGGCTTATAAAACAGCTTCCCTGGTGCCACATGCTGGGAGAATGCGGGATGGGCATGTGACAAGTGCGGTGCCTACTCTGTGGCCAGACAAACAGTGGCATTCACAAGCACGTGGCTTTCATCTCCACCAACAAAGGTGGTTATTTCTGGCCATTTGTAAAGTGTACTCACTGGACACATATTGTCCTTCACAACTGAACATTTCTTCTTTCAGCTGTGGGCAGGTGGGAGCAATCGGCTGAAGCCACATGCAGATAACCAAAGTGGGCACTACCTGCAGAACACCTGCTCTTTCTGACGTCTGAGAACCTCAGAACCCTGCCTTCAGCTTAGCCTGGACGCCAGCTGCCAGACATCAGGTGTGGCCTCCAGCAGACATCAGACTTGTCTGTGTGGAAGAAGAGGCACGCAGACCTTCTAGTTAGGGTTATGAAGTCAGAGTTCCACAGAAATGACTTTTAGAGACAGCAAGAAACTCAGTGTCATTATAAGCAGAGTCCAGCTAACTCCTGCATGTGCCTGGTTTGCAGTAGTCACTGAGTGAAGCTATAAGAGCCCATTGGAGTCCCTATCCGGACCTCCATTCTCACAGCAGAGGCTAGACCACCCCAGAGCTAAGTGCCAAATCCAGGGCACATGTGTAGCCATGCCCTTCCTGTGCCTGCAGGGGTGGAATGTGAATGTTTAATGAGTTCATAGACCTGAGCCACTGTGGCAGGCAGGAAAATGCCCCCCAAAGATGCCTTCGTCTTAATCTCAGATCCCAAGCACATGCTGCCTCGTGTGGAAAAAGGGACTCTGCAGATGGGAGCAAGCTAAGGTTCTTGGGGTGGGGAGAGGATCCTAGCTTTTCCAGGAGGGACAAATGTAAGCACAAAGGTCCTTATAAAATGTTGCAGGAAGCCAAGGTGAGGGTGGTGTAATGACTGAGAGGGGACCACGGGCCCAGGCGCACAGGCGACCTCTGTGAGCTGAAGGGAGCACAAAACGGCATCGCCTCCAGGGCCCTCAATCTTAGTTCCATGAGCACCATCTCACACTTCTGAGCCCTGGCACTGTCACTCAAGCATGCATCATCTAAAGCCACTGTGTTGGAGGTAATTTGTTACAGCAGTGATGGGAAATGGAACGAAGGAAGCCCCGTGAAACAGCTGCTGTGGTGACAACCCCAACTGACCCTCCCCTGCCTTCCTCTCCAGGCTTCTCTCTCTCTCACGCCTTCTCCCTCTGCTCTGCACCCTCAGGCCATGGGCCACATCTGTTCCGCATCAGTCAGCTTGAAGTCATGTGCCACTCCCTCTGTCTGGAATGCTCTCCCTCCATAGTCTTCAGTGGCTGACTTTTCCTTCTCATCTAATTCTCAGAGCAAATTCCAGGTCCTTAGGAAGATGCCATCCTGGTCTAGGGAACCACTGCCCACCCACCCCCACACACACACATAAGTTCCTCCAGGGCATTCCTTACATTGGAAACAGTGGGATACCCATGTTCCTGCCACTGGCCAGTCAGCTCCCCTAGAATGCGAGCAGAAGAGCTGAGATCCTCTCTGCCTTATTCATCACCACCCACGAAAACAGCGTTTTGGCACAGTGGGGACCCAGACACTGTTGGAAATAAAGAAGCATTTGTGCCCAGGCCGTGCTGTAAGGCTTCAGCCAGCGTGACTGAAAGGAGTCTGATTCTCTAGTGCCAGCCTATGCCGAGCCTGCAGGCCCCGTTGCCTAGAAACTCACCGAGTGTGTTCATTTTGTGATTCCAATCTTTTTGAAAGAGAATGTGTTTCTTATCTGCATGTGCAGAGCTGGGCTTTTTAGTTTTAAGAACTGTCATTGAATAGTGGGCTGCAGTCCTAAACTCCACGCCACCCACAGGAACAAATCTCCCATCTCAAAGCTCAGGAGTCAGACAAAAAAACCTAAGAAAATGAACACTGTGGAGGGAAAAAGGAAGGCATGTGCTTTCAGAGGAAAAAAGAAAGAAAAAGAAAAAGAAAGAAAGAACAAGCGAACTAGTTAACATTTCCCAACCATGGACTAGGCAGCAAAAAATGCTACAGATTTCAAAGATTCCTCAGAAGGCAGTGTCATTACCCAGGGCTACGACCCCTCCCTTTATGCCACCTCGGTTAAGAAGGGACTTGAGTGCCTTTTGACCATCTCTGCTGATCTTCTACAAAGGGAAAAATTAGACACAAATGGCTCACAGGGCCCAGTGATTCCAACTCCAAAATTTCCATCCATTCCATTTCCTTTCTCTTCAGTCACTGAAAAGTGATAAATCTGGCACCCAGTGTAGACTAATATTTGTGGTATAGTGGTTGGCTGGCTGGGAAATTGTATGGATGGATGGATAGATGGATGGATGGATAGATGGATGGAAAGATGGATGGGTAGATGGGTAGGTTAGAGGAAGGAAGGAAGGAAGGAAAGAAGGAAGGATGGGTCAGTTCAACCCCCAAGTACTTAAAACAAAAGTCTAAGTCAATGCTCATGTTGTTGTTGTTGTCAGGTGCTGTCAAAGAAGGTGTGACTCATAGGGATCTTACATACAAGAGAACGAAACCCTCCCTGAGACTGTGCCATGCCCGGCACCATGTCAGTACTTCTCTGCTATTCATAGGGTTTCCAAGTCAGGGCCCATATATCATTTTAAAACAGGTCTCAATCAACACCCACATATCATCACTATCTCTTCACAGTTCCCATTCTCTCACTGTAATGAACTAAAGTACAGGATTGGTATCAGTCTTCAATGGACAGTGGTAACCAGCTAACATTTAAGAACACTGTTTTGTTGGCATTGCATTTAAATTAAGGTATATTTAAATTTATCTTCATATATATACCAAATGAAACTGGTTCCCTATTTAAAATAGGAATATAAAACCTCATCTCAAAACATAAATGTATTTAGAAGTTAGAAAAATATTAATGTGTATATATGGCACATGGTTACAAAACAAAAAAGCTCCCTTGATCTGTGAAGTTTAGGAAAAGCTGGTCAAATAATCACATGCACAGTCCTCAGGTACAAGTTTCTGATGGGATTCCAGAAACTTGAAGTGCCTTACTTAGCAGGTCACTCAGACAGAGCTGGAAATCATGAACAGAAGTTCTGTCAAATCTATACCTTACTCAGTTAATATGCTTTCTGCCACCAGTATAGAGCTGTCCATACTTGACTGCAGAGCAGATATGACATCCCAGGACTAGCCCAGGGCACACACTCCCTCACCCTTGCCCCACCATGGCAGACACAGCCAAATGATCACAAGAAGCTCAAGTGGCATCTGCATCCATCAAGATCCAGCACAGAACAGAGCCGACTCGGGGCAAGGATCTGATGAGGGTATCTGTGGAGCCTCTGGAAGGTAGGAAGCTTACCTGCCTTCCTAAAAGTGTTGATAAGAAGTCGTTGATAATTCTGCCTTATCATTGGTAATTCTGACTTATCATGATCAGTCCATTTGTGCTACTCAAACAAAATACCTGGAACTAGATAAGTTATAAAGAACAGAAATGTATTTCTTCCTAGTTCTGGAGGCTGGGGGGGGTCCAAGACCAAGGCACTATTGGGTTCAGTGTCTGGTGAGGGTCTGGTCCCTTTGCTTCCAAGGTGGTGCTTTGTTACTGCATCCCCCAAGAGGAGGTACATGTCCTCAGGTGGAGGAAGAGAAGGAAAGGCACAGGGCCTAAACTCATCTCCTCCAGCCTTTGTAAAAGCAATCATCCTTCATGAGTGCTTAACCCATCCCCAAATATCCTCTTAATGCCACCAAAAGGGGGTTACATTTCAGCTTTACTCCTAGAGGGGTCACATTTCAAACACAGCACAGAAGACTCTGAGAAATGCCTATGGGTTAGTAAGTTCACTGTGATCCACAATACATGATCCACACAAACGACTGAAGGATGACTCCAGGGCACACATCTGTCACTCGGCCATAGCAGACAAGCCCCCAGGCTGGTACTGCTCTGCCTCACCCTGCATCGCCTACCCCAAGCCCAATGCTCCCTCTTTCTTGCTTACCACACGCCATGTGCCTCTGCCTGGAAGGCCCTTCCTTCCCTTTCCACCTGGCTGACCTCCCCTCACCTTCAAAACTCGAAAGAGCAACTCCCCCCTTCCTGGACTCTGACAGCAGTGACCCCCCCCCCCGTGACTCCACCCAAGTCCTGCAGCTGCCTCACTCAGCCAACTGGCCGTCTTCTTCCTCTAGAAGCACCACCGCCCACTCTGAGCTCCAACTTCTGTTGGGTCTTCTTCCGAAGTCCAGCGCCTCTACCCACAAAGGCTCGATAACACTATGGCAATGAGGAAGATGTTAATAGCAAAGCCTGACCAGGCTCCATCCCAAGCACTAGGCCAACATGCAAACACTTAGCCTGTTGTATCTCTGAATCCTCAAGAAACTCACTGACAACCCTAGTCCCCTGGAACCACTTCAAGCCTCTCTTCCCAATGAGCCAAGTGATACATGGTCATATGTGACACCATGCACCCCACCCCCCCATGCTTTCGTGGCCGATGGCGACCAAAGCCAAACATGACAAGATGGTCTTAAGTGAAGATCAGCCAGACAAAGAGACAGTAACAGTCACAGAAACATGGAGGGTGTAACCCACACCAACCAATCTCCCAGGAAAGCAAGACACTCAGACTGTGCAGGTGGCAGGGCTGGGGCAGGCTGGGATCAGGGGAGGTCAGGAGCCAAGAGCCAGCCCTGCATAAGTGGCACTCCAGTCACCCAGGTGGATAGGAGCACTGCTCCATCTACTGGCCTCTGGAGGTGTCACCAAGAAACAGATGCCCCACTGGAGGAAGAGATGGCTACCGCGGAAAGGCTGTCAGAAGGACCTGCGTCCTTACCATGCTGCACATGCCTGCTATCCTGCTCTCCACTCACTCCCACTTCCTTCTGGCTCCAGCTCCTTCACACCACCCCACAAATGTTTCATCCCCAACATATGACCTGACCCATCAGTGAAATCCCCATCAGCCCAGCACCTGTGTTAGGTTTTCAGGGGGCATCAGGAGATGGGGTCACTACTGGCAAAAGAGGATGTGAGTGTTTTAGGCAAAGGTCTCATCAGGAAATGAGATCTACTGTGGGAAACAAGAATGTTATTCCCAAAAGCCTAGTGACATCGGAATAGCCTCCCTGTTCACAGAAACCTCCTCAGTCTACTGCTTACTACAAGATGCTAAAATTAAATTCTGGCCAAAGATACGCTCTCTGTTGCAAATACTCAATGCTGCCATTCAAACAGCCATAGACAAACCATAATAAGTGGACATGGCGGTGTTCCAGTAGCACTTTATTTACAAAAACAGGCAGCAGGCTAGATTTGGCCTGTGGGCCGCACTTGGCCGACCCTGATCTAAACACCTGTCCTGCTTCCAGCCACCTGGCAGGCAAACATACATCATTTCCCAGCTCAAGAAGACAGCCTGGTGCCCTTCTTTTGAATTCCAGTCTCAGGAGACATCAGAACCTAAGGGAATGAGTGCTGCAGGTTAAGCCTGGAGCACAATGGTGAGGACGCTGAGTGAGACTACCCAACCCCAGCCACATCTAGACAGAGCTAGCGAGTTTGTAGCAGAGTGTCCAGGGAAAGGGAGCGCAGGAAAGCCTGTCACTCCCTAGAACTCACATCCATCCATCTCTGTCCCTTAGCAGATGCTTTCCTGCCAAGTTGTGGCTGCCACCAAGCCAAAATGTGGATCACTGCAGATGGGAGTGAGCTCCACAAGCCTCATCTTCTAAAACAGACAAGCCTAGAAGCTGGAATAAAGTGTTGGATGCACCCACTCAACAACAAACTAGAGATTGTCCTAGAATGTCTGGATGCAGACCCCCACATTTTACCCCTGGACAGGAAGGTCAAAGCAATGCAGAATGCACTCAAGATGTGGAAAAGGATATTAAGCATTTGGCCCTCCCACTGACCCATGAGCACCATTTTTCTGGGTTTTGGCATGACATCTGTGACCCTGTTCTCAGGTGTGGCCCCTGAGCCTGGTGTAAACACAGTTCCAGCTGAGCCCAGGGGAGGATACGCAACCTCCCACCAGGCCAATGAGACAGAAACACAGGCAGCTTAATGGGCTCTGGGACCCTGTCCAGGTCCAGCTGGTCAGTTCCCAACAAGGCTCTTTTAGTCCATCTGCATTTTAAAGTTTGCCAGTGCCCAGGCCACCTGGGGACTCTCAGGGCAGAGCCAATTGACAAGGGGCTGGGTACTTGGCACACAGAGTCACTGTTCCCAACACGCACCCCTGGTACATTCCAACAGAACCATCTTCCCTCCGCACGGTACTTGATCCTAATACACATGCAGACGGGAACAGTGAAGGACAAGGGCTCCCAGGACACAGGCAGTAATACCCACAAATGAGAAGGGATTTTCATGGTGGACCCGACACAAGGTCCAGGAGCCATTATGGAAAGCAGGGGAATAAAGTGCAGTTCAGTGTGTTCTCCCTGCCCCAACACCTGCACAAGCGCATAGCAAATAACAGATATACAGTGCTTTGGCTTCCATGAGTAATAAAGGCAGTCAACAGAAATCTCCCTGGGACACTTTCTGAAGCCCCAGTTGCTCACCATGGCAAGAGGGACGATGCCCACAAAGGTGGTCTGGCTGATGAAGATCTCAGAGACGAACAGCTCACCCATGGTGTCCTCAACTGGGTACTCTACCTGCCAGGTAATTTGCTGGGCCCCAGCCAGGACACTGCTGTTGTCAATGCCAAAGTCCACTTGCAAGATCTCATAGAAGGAGCCATTTGCCCTGCAAAACAAACATATTAAAGTTCAATGTAAAGCATAACTCAGGAGAACATCAAGAACATGATAAATTGCCACATTCCTCTCTGTCAGCCGGGAGAACGATTGCCAACTCAACAAAGCCCATGGCGGTGGGGTGGAGCCTAACTCACAGGCCAGTCTTTACCCCAGGATGGGCATGTGATCTTCCCCGTGGAGAGAGACTGCTCTTCATCATATGAGTAATCCAGACAGCATTCCATCCCTGGCCCACCGAGCACCTCCATCCCCTCCACCGCCCACACATATCCACACCACAATCCAAGGGCCACACACAAGAAATATCCAGAACCGCTTCATACAATTTCGCCATTACTCCAAACAAAAGGCACATCCTGAATTCCAGCTTTTTTTTTTTTTTCTTTTTCTTTTCACAGTCCTCAGGGGCTGAACTCAGGGCTTTGAACATGCTTTGCAAGCACTCAACCACTTAGCTGCACCCCTAGCCTGTTTTTTACTTTTTATCCTGAGACAAGTTCTCACTAAGTTATGCAGGCTGCCTCTGGCCTCAAACTTGTGACCCTCCTGCCTCCACTTCCCAAGTTGCTGGGGTCACAGGCCTGAGCCACTATGCCTGGTCCTAATTCTGGCTGTTTCTACTTCTACTTAGCTGTGTGCTTGTGGACCATGATTCAAATTCTCCAGGATTTAGGATTTGGAAAGAATAGCAGTGGCTTGCTGGGCTTTGGGAGCATTGTGAGGCCAAGGCAGAGAAAGAACCTCATAAACCACATGGTTTACTGTACAAGGTGTAAGTGACAGGAAGTGGCTCCATTGATTTCTCATTTCTTCAGCCTGAAATGGGACTGGATGTACTGAAAGGAAAATCACAGCTGCCTTAATTCATGGTGTGTGTGTCCAGAGCAGGGGGAGGAAGGTGAGCGGGTACACATAAACCAAAAAGATGAGTGCCATTTTTAGTATTTTTATACAGAGGAAGGTCCGTGTACATTGTAGGCTATGACATTGAGCACAAGTTCCTAAAGACAGAGTTTAGACAAGAAGCTGCCCAGCACAGGGTGCTGAATGGCTCCTGCTTCTACCTCCCTGCATTTACCTGAACCCAGCAGAGCAACTGAGTCACAAGCTACCAAAGCCTGGGTCCCCAAGCCAGCTTGTTCCTCCTCTGCCATGGGCCTGTGGGGACCAAAATGGGCAGGCAAGTCAGCCTTGGGGGCTGGGCAAGGCCTGCGGTCTGGTCCCCCCATTCTCATCCCATGAAGGAAGCATTCTGAGACAGTTCTGCAGCTTGGTCCTTGGCCAAATAGTTCCACCGTGGACAGCTCCCCACTGCTGCTGATGTCTCTGAGAACAGGAGCAGGGACCTCATGCCCACATGCTTTCCCTAAAGGCCAAGGGACACCAAGGGACAACATTCAGACATAGCTATTGTGGTGACAATAGGTCTCCTTCTGTAAGCGCTGCTCTGTGCTATCAATCTAATCTCCATTTCTCTTTGGACCTTGTAGCCAGAGCTGAAGAGCTGCTTCTAATGCCTCCTGGGCTCTTGGCCTTTGGAGGACCTCCGAGAGGTTGATACAGGAAAGGGAAAAGCCAGTGACAGGAGAGATGGAGCGCAGCTCTGTCTGGCATCCATTATTTATGCTGTCAAGTCTGCACTTGGTCCTGGGGTAAATAAAGCGAAGCAGCCAGTCTTTGGGGAACATGGAGGTTCTGAACTATAGGCACTGCCCACTCCTCCCTGACTTTCCAGCTTGCGTGTGGGACCAGCTGAGGAACTGCCTCAGCCCAGCGCTGAGTGGAGAGCCATGGAGCCAGACTTGTCTGTGCACAACGTTTATTTTTCAAACTAATTTCCCTCAAACCAGAGGAAGGAAGTCTTTTGGTGTAGGCAGCTGGAATCCTTGCTAGTAAGTCCATTTCTATGGAAATGGGCTCATAACCATTAATTTTACCCATTCCAGATCCATTCTTGATAAGCCTTTCAAGCTTTATGATGCTTTCCATTTGATAATTACAACTGCCTTTGAGGAATCAGGATCTGTATTTCAGCCGTGAGCTATTCCTTAAGCATTTTATTCCTGTAGTGGAAGGGTGAGCGTGTGGTAAGTGCGTGTGTGTGTGAAGGTGTGTTGAATATGCAGGCGTGTGATGTATGAGAATGTGTGTGGATGTGGGGGTCAGGCATGAAGTGCCTTCATGCTGAATACACAGCCCCTTCCAAGAGGACCTGCTTCCCAGGAGCCCTGTGTCCCATGGAAACTGCACCTGTGTAAAAGGCTGAGCCTCCCCCTAGGACATCCTAGGGAGCCCTGAGGTGAGGTCAAGACAGCTTTTGAGCACATGGTATAGCTACAGCTCAGACATGCCCGTAAGAAGGATGAGAGATAGGAGTGAGGGGGCCCCATCCCAGCAGCTTGTCCCCAGGGACCACATCCAACCACATGTTGCAACTGGCAATCATGGTTATCTTATAGGAGGAAGGGGGAGGGGCAGAGGGAGAGGCGGAGACGGAGTCAGAGAGAAAGACTGGGAAAACTGACAATTCAGACTCTTCTCCAGCAGGCTGCATCATCACACAGAGTATTTTTCTCACCACAAACTTCTAGATGGTTCTGAGCCGCCAGGTCAAGATGGCGATGCCTTCCCCACATGGGATTTTCTAGAAATGGAACACAAGACGCTGTCTCTGGTCTCAAGTTGTTTTTACTCCCAAGCCATTTTCTGGGCATTAATATTAAAAAACAACCAAGAAGTGCGATTGACACTGAACAAATGCTCCGGGATGGGACTTGCCGGCAACCTACAGCAGACACAAGATGAGACCAGCCTCGGTTCCTCCCCCAACCAGGGAACCCCTAAGGACAACGGTGGCCCTGTGTGGTCACTGCGCTGACTGCAGAGCTGGCGCGGTGCCTAGGAAACAGCAAGCGTTCAGCAAGGATTTGTTTAAACCATTGGACATGCATAAAAGCCCCATGACGACACCTTGTAAGATTCTGGGGGGTGTCACCGGCATTCTGGAGATGAGAGGCTGCCAGTCAGTGGATGCTTGGCCATGAGGTTCAGCCTAGCAGATGAAAAGGTGAATATGTTTATACGCGGTGCTTAGAGAAGGCACATCCGTGTCCACTGCTCAGGTGGAAGTTCTTCTAAGGCCAAAGTCTATTGCCACACGGTAGTCACCACAGCCCAAGCCACACCCCCAGTCACCACACCCTAACCTGTCCCATGCCCATTGTGTGCTGAACATTGACAGTCACTGGTGGACAAAGCAGATGAAGCTGCATGTCATGAATCAAGCCAATAAATAAATCAGGCCAAGTCTGTCTAATGATAAACACTGTCATAAAGCAAAAATAGAATTCAGTTGAATTTTTAAGTTATAAACTTTTCCACTTAAAACAATTAAAATATTATAATTTATAGTCATTTTTCATTTAAAAATAGAATATGAATTACAAAAGAAGACCAGGGCAGGGCATCTAGGGAGTGGCTTTTGAAATGAGACCTGAAGGACGGAGGAGCCAAAGGAGATCAAGAAATGTCTGTTGAATTCATGAGCTCTATTTTAAGCCCTCCTCCCCCAAAAAATAATTACGGGAAAATTGTATTTTAAACCCTCCACATGAGCACAGGTGCTAAGTAAAAAGGACACCCTTCAAGTCCCTGTTGAAATGTCCCTGCTCCAGAAAGCCTCCTCTGACCACCTCACAAGAATCCACCCTAGTCTATGCAATTCTGACTGCTTATGCTGCACCTGCGTTTCCATGGCTTTTGAGTCTAACACCCTGTTTTTTACTGACTAAGTTGATTGTCACACACACACAGGAATGTAAGTGCCAGGAATGTGAGCATTTTTGCCTGCTTTGCCCACTTATGTATCACGAGGATTTAGAACATTACCTGGGACATAGTGAGCGCTCATTAAATATCTAGCTGATAAATTAATAAGCCAATGAGTGGCCAACCACAGCCTGTGAGGCTGCGGAGAAACACATGCTAAATGAAGCCAGAGGGACTGTGTAATAAGAGGTGGGAGGAAATAGACGCCCACAGGCTGGCAGCCAGGGAAGACTTCCTGGGGGAGGTGGGGCTGTGCAGACATTAGAGGACTGACTTGCATGACAAACAGCCACAGAGCCCACTGCTTAGGGAGCCCCCCATTACACCCTCTGTCTCCTCCTGATACCTTCCCGCTCCCAGGGTCCCCACCAACACTCCAGAGGGACAAAACAAATCTCTGTGCACAGATCCTTCAGCAAAGAAGAGAAGTTCCTCCGTCCATCTCTTTGCCAGTCAGTGCTTTCGGTCCTGATCTGACAGTGTCTCTCAGAACCCAGCAGGACCAAACTACCTCCCTCTGCAACTCCATTAAAGCTGGCACAACCTCCTCATTTCCATTCGGTCAAGGCAGTTTTGCTTCCTTGCAGTGTGCGGTGGAAAGAGTATCTCCAGCTAATGAGGCAGCCTGTGTCTAGCACAGGGGCGTCCAGCCTTATGTCTTCCCTGTACCATACTGAGTAAGGAGGGATTGTCTTGGGCCATACATAAGTTATAGAAGAGAATTAGTGCATATACATAATAAGGGTCATCACAAAGAGAATTAATGCTGAAAAACTCAGGATGGTAAAAGACTGTAGGGCTGCATTAAAGCTGCCCTGGGCTGCATATGGCCCATGGGCTGCAGGTTGGACATGCCTGGTCTAGAGTCTAAATATGTTCAAGAGCCAACAGTCTAGACCAGAGACTTATCCTCTTTCAGGAATCAGAACATTCTCTCCTTGTTAGTTTGATTGACTTGCTGACTTCCCATCATTGGATTGTTACATCAAACTCTTTTTTAAAAATTCTAGGACTATGTCAGCTAAGAATAGTATGAGAAATGGGGTTCCCTTATTGCATTTCTGGCAGATTGAGAAGATTAAAGTAGAAAACCCAAAGGCTGCAACTTCATATCACTGAGCTACACATGATCAAAGCCATGTTTTGCTTAACCTTACCCACTACCATGCTTTTATAAATTTTGAACTAATCATCAATATTTTTCTAAAGTACAGAATATGCAGCCAAAACAACATGGAATTTCCGTCTTACCTAGAAAAATCAGAAGGTTGGGCCATGCTACCCCACATTCTCTTGTGGCAAGAGCCTGCTGGAATGGCAGGTCGCTGTCCCCTTGCATGGTGCTGAAACTCCCCAATGGCCTGGACAATTCTAATCACACATCAAGTCCCCCTGTGGACATGTGTGACCACTGATTTGATCTTCTAGCAGACACTTTATGAACCGTGCTTCCAGCTCACAAGCAACCCCTCCTTCACATGAGAGTTCATTTCCCTGTGCTCTCCCTTCCCCATCCACAGGGCAGGACATGGCAGGGTCTTGTTGTGACACCCCATCTCTGCCATGGCTCAGCAGTGAACCCCGACTTCCAGCTGGGTGAGGGGCACTTCTTAGGAATGCAGAGTTCCAACTGGGAAACTCCAAAGCATCTGGGATGCTTTTTCACACAAAGCTGTGAATCTAAACAGCTTCGTGGTGACTTCTACCACCAGGCAGAGTAAGAACTAAAAAGATGGGTCAGAGAAAAAGGGTTCAGCAGAAAGGAGAGTGAACGTTGCTGGAGGCTCCAGTGGATTTCTCTCATGGGCTCCAGTCCCTACGGCCCACTGTGATATTTTTCTTAGGTTCCATGAAACACCTCCAAATCCTTATAGTTAATTTCACTTTTTTCAAAAGCTAGATTTAATTAAAAGTAGCTTCTCTCATCAAACATAAACCCAATTGTTAAAACATCCCCTTAATATATGTGTGTATGTGTGTATACATATAATATATATATATATATATATGACTTTTGAACCTAAATTTACAGTCCAATGATTGTACATAAAGATTTACTTATTAAGGAAGATTTTGATGGCCTCACAATCCTCCTTAAGAACATCAGTTCCCTTATATAGATTCAGACAGAGGGGCAAAGAATACTGGAGGTTAGCCTGAAACTTGCAAAAGCCCCAGTAGGAAACAGTGCTCAAGAATTTTGGGATCCCCTGTAGTATATCAGTCAGAGGTCCCCCAACAACTGGATGGCACCCTCAAAGGATTTAATTAGATAATGAAGAAGGATGCTATTTATAGGAGTGGGGACAGTGCTATGGTAACTAGCAGTGAATCATGAAGCACCAAGGAATTAGCAAGGGCAAGAAGCCATTATCAACCCAGGGCCAAAGGGCTAGGCAAGGATGGGTATGAGCCTGGGGCACTCACTTTTCAGCACTACGCTTGACAGTGCTTCTCTGCTATTCATAGGGTTTTCAATAACTAATTGTTTCAGGAGGGGGCTGCCCAGTCCTTCTCCCTAGTCTGTCTTAGTCTGGAAGCTCAGCTGAAACCTGTCCACCATGGGTGGCCCTGCTGCTATCCAAAATACCGTTGGCATAGCTTTCAACATCACAGCAACACACAAGCCCCCACAGCACAAGCTGACAGACACATGAGGGTCTAGGTATAGAGGCAAATGAAATTAAAACATATGTCCACACAATGACTTGTACATAGATGTTCGTAGCAGCACTATGCATAATAGCCAAAAGGTAAAGTCAATACAAGTTTCTATCAAATGATAAATGGATACATAAAATATGGTATTTCTGTAGAACAAATATTCATGGTATATAGCCATAAAAAATGAAGTACAGATAAATACTGCAATGTGGAATAGGTAAATCCATAAGGCAAAAGTAGATTAGCAGTTGCCCAGGACTGGTATAGACAGGGAACAGGAACTGACTGCTAATGGGCAGAGTTTCTTTGAGGCTAATGAAAATGTCCTGGCATTACATGGTGGGCATGATTCCACAGTGTTATGAATATACTAAAAATCACTGAATTGTATATTTTAAAAAGATTTTTTGGCATAGTAATTAAACCTCAATTTTTAATGTAGAAAAATGAAGTGGCAAGAGGATATGTATGGTATAATGCTTTTTATAAAAATGGTAAAGATATGCAAAAATTTTATATAGTTCATATCAAAAACTATTTAAAACATAAGGTTATGATAATGTTTATCTCCAAGGGAGTAGAAAGAAAATGCATTCTGCAAGAAGGACATGAGGTCTCTAATTATATCATTCATATATATAATTTGAAGAAATTAAAGCCAAATAGCAAAAGTTAACACAGCTTGGAGGGGAGTGAATGCTTGATATAATATTATTTTCTATATTTTCTCTCATCAAGAAATATTTTGTTTAAAAATAGAAAGCTACCATCCTCACCTCTCTCTTGTTTTGGTTTGTTCTCCTTTTCTTTAAATTTCAAATATATTTTTTCTGGTGTGAATATTCCCCCAAACTCTCCATTTGCCTCCCAGATCAGCTCTAACAAGTCAGCCAATTCCTTGCCCCACTTCCTGACCACAGGAAAATGATATTCTTGTTGTCATGGTCTTTTTCCATTTAAAAAAAAAAATTTAAATACCTTGCAGACTGGTGTGAATGGCCTTATTTTTGCTTACCAACATTTTCCCAGAGCTGAAAACAATAAATCCTGGTAATGAGCGAACACTTGGGGCACCTCCACTTCCTCAGCTGCCAAACCTGCGGCTATTTCTCACACTAACAACTCAGCTTTGCTTCCGGCTTATTTGATTTTATCAGCATCACGGTGACAAGCCCGGAGACAGCGAAGACAATTGCCACAATTATTTTTACCTCTGCCACTATCTTTCTGACAACATCACAAACCCTTCCAGGAAACGGCGGCTCCAAGTCATCTCATACCAGGCTCCTAAGACAGCTTTTCAGAGTTGTCTCTCAGTTTCTTCCGTAACCAACCTGGAGGGAAACTCCTGTTGTGTGAAGTGGCCGGTGGGTTCTGTATTGGAATCCATCCCTATTTGGGTCTCCTGGAAGGACAAGTTCATGCTGCAGACTGACATGAGAAATAACGTGACAGTCTCCTGACATAAGGAGAACAGACAGAGCATCGGATCTTGCTCTCTCTGCTCAGGGAAACATTAACAGCTTCACCTGAAAGCAGAGCTGGGAACCTGGCTTACCTTTATAACATCTGGGAACCTGGCTTACCTTTATAACATCAAATTCACTTTTTGAGCAGATACTGCACTCCTGGGATTCAAACCCCAAAGGACTAAGAGAAGAGCACAGTGAAAAGTCCTCCTTCTGCTCGAGCCCTCCAGAGCCCTAGCTCCACTCCTTCTAGTCAGCCGGTCACCGCGTCCTGGCTGGCCCTGCAAAGATATTCATCCTGCACAACCACAAGCAGGCATCGGGCTTTTCCTGCCTCTCACATGAACGCCGCACCATTACTCAGTGTCTTCTGCACCTGGAGCGTCAGCTCTCTGAGGGAGGAGGGCTCCAATCACTCCCCTTCTGATACCTGAGTGGTTAATGGTGAAAGAATCAGTCACCAGGTCCCATCTGCGGCCTGGTGTCAACAAAGGTAACTATCCTGCTTGCCCAGGAGGGGCATGGTGAGCAGCGCTCATGGCATCTGCCCAGGGAGGCCCTGGCAGAGGCAGGTCACACCACCGGAGCACCTGGGACCCACGACGTACCTAACTCCAGACCTATGCTGTAGCTCACATGTTGACTGGAGCAGGCACATCGATTGAGGAATCTCTTCGTCTCCAGCCCTGAGCCTGGTACACATAGATGGGAAAGGGAAGCAGAGCAGAGTCAAGTGCAGAAAGCCCTACTTCCAGAAGAGCTCCCATCCGTGGAAACCTATCCTGCTGTGTGGTAGCCATGCTGGGAAGGGCCTCATTAGGAGGGGTTCTTCCAGTACCTACCAGGCTACTTGGCTCCCCAAGTGAGACCAGCTGCTAAGGAGAGCAGGGTCGTGGGGTAAAGCCCCATGCATGCTAGTTACCTGGGGGGATTCCAGATGGCCAGGGAGGGCACCTAGAAGTCCCACATCCTGCAGGCTATCTGGGTCACCAGGACAGAGCTGGTAGCTGCATCTGCGGCCAGTGCCAATTCACTCTCAGCGCTGCTCTCTGCCCTGCTGAGAGACGGGAGCAATGTCAGACACCAAGGATGGCGCTAGGCTCTAGGTTAAGCAGACTGTAACAAGGACAGGACCAAGACTCCACTCCTGGCTGAACCACGAAGACCAGGCCCGGGATGAGCTGCCTGCAAAACACCACATCAGAAGCCGCGGGTTCACCCAGAGCAAAATCCAAGGATGACAGGCAGCTGTGCGTCCTCACCAGGGAAACCCACCACGCTCAGAGGCAGGGGTGAGGGGCAAAAATCATGGAGTTTGCTGCAGAACGCTCGGCACCACATTACTTCCAGTTACTCGGGTCAATGTCTTGGTCATCCTTACCAGCCCGTGTCCCAGGGGCCCAGAAAGCCCTCTCAAAATGGGGTTCTGCCAAAATGTTCTCCTCTCAAAATGGGGTTTTTAAAAATATCGTCCTGGCCTGGGTCTGTTGCTCAGTGGTAAAGCACCTGCTTAGCGGGCATGGGGCCCTGAGTAAAAAAAAAATTTAAATAAAAATGCCTCACCATCACCTCACCCACTACTTCCACCCACTCCAAAGCTTAGTCCCTCTCACCTGGGTTATTGCAACAGCTCCCTAAATGTCCCCTCTGCTCCCTTCTTCACTCCTGCCCTCTACTGTATTTTCCCTATGTCGGAATGCTTCTGTTAGAAGGTGGCTCAGACAGTTTTCATTCTCCTGTTCAGAATCCTTAGGGAAGCCTCACCCCATTCCCACAAAAGGCAGCATCCTTGCAAAGATCTACAACAACCTGGCTCCCCTTTGGCTCCATGACAGCTCTGAGCACCTTCACTTCCTCTCGTCCCAGCTGGCTCAGCTTGACCCACACACTGGCTGCCATACCAGCCCCTCAGCCCCAGCCACCTGCCCCGGGGCATCTGCACCAGCTCATCTCCACAGGGGTCACCTCCACTACCATAGCCACACCACTCCTGCCCTCCCTGTGAGGACTTGTCCAAGGGCCAAGTAAGCAAGGAGGTCTTCTTGGAGGATGTTGCAAAAGACGCATTTCTCACACTGGGATCCCCACACCTCCCTGCTGGCTCTCAATAGCACTTGTTGTTATTGTTGTTAGGTGCTGTTGAGTCAGTATCTGACTCATAGTGACCCTGCGCACAACAGACAAAACACTATTGTCAGTGGTTCTCTGCTGTTCATAGAGTCTGCAATGCCATATTGATTTTTGGGAGTGGGTTGCCAGGTCCATCTCCCAAACCTGCAACCTGCAGTACCTGGTGTTTCCAGGCGGTCTCCCATCCAACTACTAACCAGGGCTGACCCTGCTTAGCTTCCGAGATCTGACGGGGTCGGATGCCACAGGGCTACAGCTGCAGGCTCCAATAGCACTTAATATGATCAAATATGCTGGGTTTCATTTACTTAATTTTTATGGGCTATTTGTCAACTCGATAGTAAGCTCAAAGAGGGCAGGGATTTTTCTCTGTATTATCCCTGCATACATTCAGTGGCTAGAACAGTAGCTGACCATAGTAGGCACTCCTTAAATGCACCACGGGTGGAGGAATTGATGAGTGGATGCACAGACTAGCTGGGAATCCCACAGCAAACGCACTGCAACACAGCACCTCTTTGTGCACCTTGGAGTACAATGTTTTAACTCTTGAGGATGAGGTCTCTCTCCCACCCCATCCTGGCTATCCATGAATCACCTACCTCCCCCTCTTCCAATGTAGATATTTACCTCTGGGCTTCCCCAGCACCCTCCATAACACCTGAACTTTTGTTTAGGAATTTCCTGCAAAACAGTTTCTTTTCCATTCTCTGAAGAAGTTTGAAATGGCAATGCTTTGTACACTGGAATCTCAAAATGCCAATCATAAGATTTCAATCTCAACCTATTTGATATTCGATCCTCCTAGAACAACAATCATCTCGTTATTGGGCAGCTTAAAATATGCAATATTAGCACAGAGGAAAGGGGTAAGACCCAAGCCCCAGGCTTGAAACAGCTACACCTTTGTTTAGGCTGCTGCAAGATCCAGGAATTCTACTGAAGCTATTTTCAACGTGTTTTATTGTTGTTGTTATTGTTGTTGTTGTTATTGTTAGGTGCCATCAAGTCAGATCATACTCATAGCGACCCTGTGTACAACAGAAAAAGACACTACCCAATACTGTGCCATGCACATGATCTTTCTGTATTTGAGCCCAGTGTTGCAGCCACTGTTTCTTCTCCTTTTGAGTCATGCCACATCAGCAAGAGGATATCCCAGGGGCTTTACTCCATTTCCATCATTAAGGTCAACTCTACTTCGAGGAGACAACTCTTCCCTAGTTGTCTCTTGAATGCCTTCCAGCCTGGGGGTCTCATTTTCCAACACTATGTTTGTCAGGGCTTCTCTGCTATTCATGGGGTTTTCAATGCCTAATGTTTCAGGAGTGAGCTGCCAGGTCCTCCTCCCTAGTCTGTCTTAGTCGGGAAGCTCAGATGAAACCTGTCCACTATGGGTGGCCCTGCTGGTATCTGAAATACCATTGGCACAGCTTTTAGCACCAAAGCAACACACGACCCCACACAGTGTGACAATATGACAGATAGAACTGGTTTCTCATTTATCTCTCGATCTCTCTTTGTACATTCAGCTGATTCGCTGATTCCTGTTTGATAGATTTTTATTTCAGAAACTGAAGTACACTTAAGAGAGCTGTATAGCAAAAACCACAAGTTATATTTAAATATAATTTACATACAATAAAATCCATCTGTTCTAAAAACATGAGTTTTGACAGATGCAATCATTTCATTATCAACACAATCAAGATACAGAACATTCTCACTACCCTGAAAAGTGTCTGCCTGCCTCTTGTTGAACAATCAACTTGTCACACTACCAGTCCCTAATGACCATGGATCTTCTTTATCCCACTGCAGGTTAGCCATCTCTAGAATTTCCTATGCCTTGGAATCATGCAGTATCTAATTGGTTGTATGTGGCTTCTTTCACTTTGCATCCAGCTTTAGTGGTTGATTCATGTTTTTGTGCTTATCAGCAGCAAGTTCCTGTTTGCAACTGGGTAGTATTTCATTGTATAGACATGGCACAATTTGTGTATAGCCATTGATCATCAGTTAACAATACCTGGCTTATTTTCAACTTTAGGCTATGCTAAAAAGGCTGGTATGAACATTTGTACGTAAGTCTTTGTTCTCATTTCTCTTAAGTAAATACCCAGAAGGGGATTTTCTGGGCCATATGGCAAGGGTGTCTTTCACCAAATTGGAAAACTTACAGCCATTATTTCTTCAAATATTTTTTCTGCCCCCTTTTCTCTCTCCTCCAACTCCAATTCCATGTGGAAGACTGCTCTTGTCACACAAGGCCCTGAGGCTCTTTATTAGTCACTGTACCAGAAAAACTAACCCAAACAGACTTATGGAGGAAAAGGTTCAGTGGAAGCTCACAGTTAGAGGATACGTCTATCATGGTGGCAGGACAGTCACGGCAGAAGCGGCAGCAAGGCCTGAGGCAAATGACCTCACAGCATTGCAGGGCAGGACGCAGAGACCCCACACAGCCACACATGTAGGTAAAATCCTCCAAAGGCCCTCTCCCAGGAAACCACTTCCAAAAAGCTAGATCTCGCCTCCCAAGTTTCCACAGCCTCCACAAACAGTACCACCTGCTGGGGACCAAACTTAAAGTACATGACCTTTGGGGGACATTTAATATTCAAATGATGGCAGACTCAGCTGTTTCTTTCCATTTTTTTCTTCTCTGTCCTATAATTTGGATGAGTTCTATTGGGCTATCTTTAAGTTCACTGACTTTTTCTTCCATCAGCTCTAGTCTTTTAGTAAGCCATTGGAATTTTTTTTTTAATTTCATATATGATAAAGTTCACTACAATTTCAACTTCATTACTTTTTAAGTTTCTATAGCTTCATCTATAGTTTCGTTGCTATTTCTGCTCATTTTATTATTCTGCTTTCCATGGCTATAACAAAACAGATAAGGCTGGGAGAGCCTTATTTAGCTCACAGTTTTGGAGGCTTAAGTCAAGGTCAGGTGGCTCCACCGACTTGGCCTCCAGTGAAGACCCCAGGGCAGATGGAATCACAATGTTGGGAACACATGCAGGTGAGACAGGAAGCTGGAGAGATTCTGGGGGTTAGGCCTGCTCTTTTGTAACATTTTGCATCAACCTTCTTATGAAAACTAACCAAGGTCCCATGAGAGCCACCTTGATCTCTTCTGAGAGCAGCAGCCCCATGACTTAATGGCCTCCCACTAGGCCCACGCTCTTACAGGTCCCACCCCCTCTCAACACCACCACTCTGGAGCAAGCCAGAAACACACGACTCCTTGGGGTCACTGCCCAAACCAAGCAAGGATGTTTTCCTGAATGTCTGTAAGTGTAACCATAAGGACTTCCTAATAATCCTGCTCTGGTAATTATATTAGTCTCCACTGGTTGTTGTACTTTAATGGTTTTTTCATTACTGGGGATTGAACCCAGAGCCTCACGCCATGTTAGGCAAACACTCTGCCTCTGAGCTACATCCCCAGATCCATTGATTGGTTTTTCTCTGGTATGTGTGTCTCATTTTCTTGTTTCTTCTTATGTCAAGTAATTTTAGGTCATTTCCTAGCTACTGTGGATGACACATCATACAGACTCTGGGTTCTGTTATGTATCACCAAAGAATCATGTTGCTTTTTTATTAACTATGAAGTTAATATGAGCTTTGTGGGGTCTGCATAATTCACAAATGGTTCCAGGGTCAACTACAGATTTAAACATAGACCATATACAGGATTTGAGGGTGCCCATCACTGAATCTTTTGTAGGATTCTTCCCACTTTCCAGTGGTTGTGGTTGTCCCAAACTCTGCCTCTGGTTCTTTAAGCCATTAAGACTGATTTTTCTGAGTCTGGGCCTCCCTGCACGGGTCCCTCCCTCAGGCTCTAGGCCAAGAGATAAGAAATTTGCATGCTGCTGTCCTGTTTCCAAGCGTCTGATGCTTCTGGACACCTTCATCCTTCATGTGGGTGGCTTCTGCAATTCACACGGAGTTCATAGTCATCATGTCCATAACGGCTAGAAGGACAGCAGCCCCTTGGCCCTGATTAGACAAGGAGTCACCAGCACTAATGTCACGAAGGTAGATACTGAGACAGTGGACTCAATAATGAGCGAGAACAATGCAGATGATTTTCTAAGAGGTTTCAAAAACAGCAGTGGCTACCAGCTTTCTCAGAGAAGTAAAATGTCTACCTTTGGTTAGATCCAAAAACTCAAGGCACCACCAAGCCACCAAGAATTATTCAGCACCTCAAGAACAAAGGGGGAAAATAAAGACAAGAGGGAAAAAGAGCCAGGCACAGTGGCACATGTACATAATCCCAGCCAGCCAGAAGCTGGAGGTAGGAGAAGGCCCCGTTAGAGGACAGCCTTCACTACATACCAGGAACTTGGTGGGGGGCATGCTCCATGATAGTCAAAACCAAACCCTAAGAGAATTTCTAACCTCATTAACCTTGAAATTCAACAGAAGAAGGAGAAGCCCACAATAATATAGACTGGCATTCTGAATTCCATTTGGGCCAAAAATCAGATCCCAACTTCTCCAACCTTCCATTTACCTGATGCCTTTTCAATAAATGCCAGCTAGGCAGAAAGACAACAGAGGGGATTTTCAGGCTCCTATATGCCCAAAGTATGTAGAGCTCCCTAAGTGAGGAGTCCTCCTTTGGGAAACATGAATTCTCCTGTCACCAATTAATTAGAACTGAGGATCCCATCACGTCTTCTACTTGGCCATTGTATTAATTACAACAGCCTCAAAATCCTTCTTAGAGGCCAATTACTCTACAGTAATTAGATCTTAAGTCAACCAGAATTGGAAAGGATTATGTGCATGTAACTTCCCTAACTTCTCCTTTGCTAATTCTATCTATTCAAGAGCTCCTAAAATTCTCTGTGCAAAATTGGGTCTATTCCTGCCCTGCCACATTGTGATTAAGAGGAAATAATTTGGCCCTGAAAAGTAAGCCAGACTTGGGCACGACGTAAGAGGGAACGATGCTCACGACATGAGCTTTTCTCTTCTGTGTCCCAAGGCTTCTCCCCTACCCAGCTATAGGATGCAAAAACAAGGTGCTCCAGGAAAGGGAGAGGCATCTGCACATCATTGGAGGAGCTGTGCTCTGGGCTGGAGGGAAGGGGAAAGGGAATTTACACAGGATTCATACATCAGCTCCTTGAGTCTGCCTAATGTGCACCCCAGGGGCTGGGTTTTACCTCAATTGGTAGAGTGCTGCTCCGCACTCTCTGAGGACCTGGGTTCGATCCCCAGCACTGCAAAAATGGGAGAAGGACATGGCAATCCACTCCCAAAACAATCCTGAAGCAACCAGCCATTGAAAACGCTATGAAGGTCACTATGAGTCAGACCCGACTTCAACAGCACTTAACAACAACAATGCTCACCCCACAGCAATTTTATATTTCCAGACAGGCCCACTGCTACCTGTCCTCTAGGAAGAAAAATTACTCCAGATAATGACAAGATCCAGCTGTGAGACAGCACCAGGTCAGGCCCTGGGCTGAGAAGGACCACTAATTGGCCTGAGACCACAGCATGGCAGGTGCCATCGGCTCTGGCAGCTGAGCCAGGCGGTACTAATGAGGGGCTCTGTGGCTGTGTGATGGCCATTCGGCAGCTGAACTCTGACATCATGAGTGTGTCCCCTGTCCCCTGTCCTCCAGCAGGCGGGGCCCTGTGCATGTGAGGAGACAAAGCACAGCTTGGTGTGGGTCGGACTCAGGTCTGACAGTCAAGGAAAGATGAAATTCCTCCACAGACCTGAGTCTCCGAGGTCAACACCTGCAAAGCCAGTTTCTTTGAAAACCCCAGTGTCTTCAGGTAATACTTTGCTTTCTCTGGTGGAGGCTGGAACACTCACCCTAATTAGAGGTGCCAGGAGTCTGGGGCTCACGTGTGCCGGGCTCAGAACGAGAACACGTTGTTGGAGGTGTGTGAGCTTCTAGTGGGAACCAAATGTTTGAAGTCAGGTCTTTCCCAGATAATCAAGGTTAGCAGGCCCAGGAAGACATAAAGAGAAGCTGGAGACACAGATTCACCTGCACTCGGCCTCTCAGTCTCTGGAGCTCCACAGCCACACACTCCTGGCTGGGTTCCAGCCTAAGGCTCATTCACCTGAACAGTCACTGAGATGGTTCTGAACCCTCTGTGTGCCAGGCCCTGTTCTCAGCCCTGGGGATCAGTGGGGGAGTCCTCTGGAGCTCATGTTTCAGTGGGAAGAAAGGACAAATGAGCAAGTAACCCACAAAGCAACTACTCAACAGTGAACTTGGCAGACACCACTGGTCTTTCCCTAAACAAGTCCAGCTTCCAGTTTCCTGAATACACAGAGGATTGCACATCTGCCCCCGAGACTGGCTGGTGCCAAGTGCCAAGTCTGACCAACACATTTTTTTCTATCTCCCTTTGTGGCAGGAGTATTTGATTAGTAGTGAGAGTGTCTGTTTCCTTCTGTCCCAGCAACCAGGTACTAGTGGGAGAATTTTAACCTCTCCCATCTGGTGGGTAAAAGGTAAGAAGATGGCAGCTGCCTTGTCCAAACCCAGCCACAAGCAGAGTCCTGAGGCCGGCTCATGAGTAAGGCTGGCTATGAAATAGACAGGTCTACCGCTCACCAGGGAACACACAGGGTAGCTGCTTCCTCCAAGCAGGACATGACGATTGCCACCTTGGCCATCTCAATTCAGAACACATGGCAAAACTTTGTTGACCTTGGCCCCACAGCCACAGCAATGAAGTAAGCAAAACCATGCAGCATAGCCAGACCCCCAGGCATGGTAATGGTAACAGAGCTTTCAACATCCCCTCTCAGTGGAAGAGGGGAAAGAGGGTCACAAGATCCTCACAGGACCTTCCACTGCCATGGCAATCACCACCCTTTTCAGCCCCAACTGCCCTGATATTAATTTATACAAGAGGTAAATGGCTGGCTGAGGGCAACTCGGTGGTGCTGCAGCTTCCCGCAGATCTTGATGGGAACTTCTCCACTTCCTCCCGTCGGTGAGCTGTACATAAAGGCTGTCCTTGGGTCCCCCGCCCCCATCAACAGCCCCAGGAAACTCACAGTTCACAGAGCTTGGCATCACATGACCCTTCCTGTAGTCTGTGCGTCCTTTTGGTTTTCAGGCAACTCTACCTGTCAGTCACACCTGCCTCAGGCACACACAGCCTGTTAGCTCCCGGATACCTGCTGAGTGGGAAATCTTATTCCAAACAGCAGCATAAGGCTTAGTCTCTAAATGGTCATTTTTCAAGGAAACTCAAATTCCAAGCCTGATCTATAAAACCTCAGAAACCAATTAGAAAAGGAAAGGAGCCAAAATCCCTTCAGGTAAAGGGACAGAGGAGCACCTGCCCTCAAAGGCAAGGGCCTGAATGACTCAATAAAGGAGAGATACAGATGTACTGCTCTGCAGTCTCTGAGGTCCCGAGTTTGATTCCCAGCACCACAAAAATGGGAGAAAGATTCCCAGCACCACAAAAATGGCAAAAATGGGACTGGCAATCCACTCCCAAGGCAATCCGGAAACAATCAGCCATTGAAAACCCCATAAGCATCCCTATGAGTCGGACATGACTTGACAGCACCCACCACCAACAACAACAGATGCAAAACTCCAAGCCACCCATCACCAGTGGTCAGAAACATTGCCTCCCAAGGGTCTAGCAGAAACTCCATGCATCTCCCACTCAGGACCCTGCTCAGCCTCTGCCCAGCTCTCCTTTCAAACTTTAGTAATCTAGAACAGAAGAGGGAGCTGCGGACACCTGGAGGGAGGGATGGTGTGGACTGGAGACCCCTCACACCTTGTCAAGACAGGACAACGTGAAATCAGCCTGAAATATTCCTCACATTGCCACCCTTTCTCTGAGAACATGCCATTACAGAAATCCCCTGGTTCCTGTAATGTCCTAAAGCTGAAGATCAACCCTTGGCCAAAAGTAATTGGGGGCTGGGGATGTGGCACAGTGGTGGAATGCTCACCTAGCACACATAGGCACAAGGCCCTGGGTTTGATCCCCAGCACCACCACCAAGAGAGGTGGGGAGAAACTCTCCAAGTTGGGCAGGGCATCCAAGGCAAGATTTGAAGCACTTACTACGAAGATACCTAAAATACACCTTGGTTAAGTGAGTCTACATAGGTCAACAGCACAGGAGACCAAAAAATAAAGGGCTGTAGGCTCCTTAGAGGGGAGCAGCCTGGGCAGCCAGGCTAGGTAATAAAGGGAATTGGCCTTCAAGAGGAAGTCAGTAAGACCCTAAGTGAATCAGTGCATTCCATGAACCATATTAGAGATATACAAGAAATGCCAGTTAAGAAATGTGAGCATCACCCAGGTATTCCACTCCTGGGTATATATCTGAAGGAATATAAGTCAATATGCCATAGACACACCTGCTTATGCATGTTTATTGCGGCACTATTCACAAGAGCCATGACATGGAATTAATCTAGGTGTCCATCAACAGATGAGTGGATATGGAAATTGTGGTACACATACACTATGGAGTTTTATTCAGCCATGAAGAAGGAAAAAATAATGGCATTTGCTGAAAAATGGATGGAACTAGAGATCATCATCTTAAGTGAATTAAACAAGACCCCAAAGGATAAATATCACATTTTTCTCATATGTGGATGTTAAACTTCAATATCTGTTCATTATTAAAATATACAGATCATGAAAGCAGACAGAACCTTAAGTAGGAAAAATACTGGGCTAAAGAAAAGGGGGAGGGTGTAAGAAGCAAGGGTGATGGGAGAAAAGGAAAAAAGACATGTATGTTTCCCTTATGGCAAAATCAGGATGCATATATATAGATAGACATACTCACAAAAAAGATATGCACGTAGAAAGGAGACCATTGGTGGGGAGGGAAGGGATGGGTGACAGGGGTCATGAGAGGGTATGGGGCAAGTTAATGTGAGCAATGTACAATGAAATGCATGTATGGAAATGTCATAATAAGACCCATTAAGTTGTACATTAAAAATTGTTAATAAAAAAGTTTTAAGAAAAGAAAGAAATCTGGGTATCATGAGTCCACTCAGGCTAATCGAGACACATGACTAGAATATGCTTGCTATAGAAGAGTTGAAACCTAATCAACTATACTGTTCACAGTCTAAAGAAAGTCTCTACGGGCAAACAGAATGGTCTTTGCAATGTCCATAGAAAGAAGTAGGGAGAGAGGAAATTGAAAATGTGGCCTCTTTCTAGAGGGGATTTGGAGCTGGTGGGCTGTAAGCCCTCCGCATGCACCTACCTGAGGGCGAAGGCCAAAGAGGACACAGCAGAGCTGATGGAGTGGGGAGTGGAAGAGAGAGGATCACGTCATAGGAGCTCCTGTAACCAAAAATCCAGACTCACCCTCTGGCTTGGCCAGGACATGAGCCAAACCATTTGCTGTACTATTTGGTTAACCTGATTTAAGCTTCTATTGCTAGCAAAAAAAAAAAAAAAAAAAAAAAATGATGTGCTAAGATGACAGCATTACAGTCTACAGGAAGTAGGGGTGCAGTATTTTATGATACGAAATTGGCATTATTTTGCTGTCCTCCTAATTTCAACTATAGTGATTACACCACATTTAACTACATCTCAGCTGATAGATGAGGAGAGAAGAACAGAGCAATAAATCTGCACCAGGAAAACCTCCTCATATTTTTTTCCACAGACAGCCTCCTCCTTACAGAAAGCAGAGCCAAATGCCAGCAGGAATCATCCATGCAATGGCTGAATTCCAAACACCTACAATCACTCACATCCCAACCCCATTCTGTGAGCTCGTGGTGAAATTCAAGGAAGTGATCTTCCAGGTGTACCTGCTTCAAACACAGGAGTTGAGCCACTGGCCTCCCTCCATGGCTCAAACCCATGCAGAGACTGGCCAGCCCAGCCCAAACTGCAGATTCACATGCTAAGTAAATGACTGTTATCTTCAAACAACTTTATTTTGACATGATTTTTTTTACACAACAAACATGGATAAATAATCTTTATAACCCATTTTTTTCCACATCTTATTGCCTTGGCCAGACATTCAGTTCACTGGCAGTACCACAATACTTAAGCTTTTCCATGTCCTTCCCCCAACCTTGAATTCCTACTTGGTATGTTTATTTTAGAATTCTGGGTGACACTGTCTATCAAGTTAAGAAAGTTTCTTTCTATTTGTACTTTGCTAAGTGTTTTTGCATAAATTAAGAGTTAAAATAGAAACTGTTTTCCTTCCTTAAGCACTGAATGGCCCTTTCCAGACAAACGGGAGACTTTGAGCAGACTGCTTTGGGAGTGTGATGATGGGCTAACAAAGGAGAGGGGAGACAGAGGAAATCACCCCATAATAATACAGGAGCACGAATGATCAAATGATATACAGGAAAGGCATGAACTCAAGTTCAACTGAAGTTCAGAGGAAAATGTGATGCTTGCTTCAAAAAAGCAGAAGATGGGAAACAAGCGTTCAGGTGTGAGCACTCCATGAGCTGAAGACAGCATCCGGGCAGGAAATGGCAGCGGGCACTCCAAGAGGGTGTAGGACGACAGTGTGCACTTCCTCGCCGTTACTTCCTCCTGGACACTTAGGGAGCATACGGTCCCCAGACTCCCTGGAAGCCATGTCTCTGCACACTGATCAGAGAAAGATAGGTGGAAGTGATGTAAGCCACTTTCAATGCAGGCCTTGGAAAAATGCCTGTGAGCTCTTCTAGGGTTTCCATGGAAACAAGGATGGCATAGCAATAGCCATAGTTTCCAGATGACACAGGCAGAGGACTGAAGCAGCCAGAGTCCCTCATTAATACTTGGACTTGTATGTAGCCACTTGGATATAACTCAGAAACCCCATCCGAGCCTCATTAGACTGTGTTAAACCATTGAGATAGAGGGTTATTTGTTATAGCAGCTAACATTAATTACCCTAACTAATACAAAGAGCTATAATGGATAAAGTTCAAAGAGTTTAATAATACGCTGGTGAATTCCTTAGTGACACACTGTGTTATACTCACTGGCCTAGAATTCTGGCCTCCACTTCCCATTTTCAAAGACAGTCTTCATTCTTGGCACTAAGGAAGAAAGAGTCTCCTTGCTTTTCCTGTGAATGGTGAGATCCCTGTTGTAATAACCCAATGCTCACCAAGGCTGTTGAGTCATGGGGTTACAAAGGACAGGATGAATAGAATTTCGGTGTAAGAGAACGAGGACAGACAACACTTTTGCAATCATAGGAAGTAGAACACAGCCTTCCTACAGTTGCAGGAAAAATCTACTACTGCCATCCAGCAAAGAAAAACAGAGGAGCGCTGCCCAGGACTGCACAGACTCTCTGGGGTCCCTGGATCACTCATGTTCCACTCAACCCCCTTAACTTCAGCGGGGAGAAGAACACAAACTTGACACCCATCAACAATCCTCCCCCACAAAGTGAAGTAGCAATTAAACCCAATGAAAACGATAAGTCAGTCAAAAGGTTTTAGGGCAACCAGTAGCAATAAGCACATTTGCCTCCTGACATGGGGAAACAGAAATTTTACAAGGACTGAACACTCAGGGGGGTCTGTGCAGTACCCAAAAGCTAAATATTTAAGAGGCCATATTACTCAATGGCAAAATAATGTTACAGGAAGAGGGGGGTTCAGGAGTAACGTTGCAGTCTGTTAGCCCTCTGATAAGAATTCTCAAAGCCTTTAAACACAATTCCAAAACCCACTGAAAGCCCATGTTCCTTCTGACCCAGAACTTTTCACATCTGCACCAGATGTGAGGTTATGTAAGACTAACACCTTGGTTGTGATAAAATCTTTAAAGTGTGTCTCTCAAACTACCCTGGGCTACCCAAGTTCTCCTAGCCAGGAAAAGTCATGGCCAAGATTTAACCCCATGCAGTTTAATACTATAGCCTTGCTCATAACTGATACACCATGGCCAAGAGAATGATGTGCTAACAGTATAGCACCTAATCCTATAATGCACCACTAACATGGTATGAAGGATAATACATTATCAATCATACTTGATTTTATACCTTCCACTGAGAAATCCATTCTAGTTGCCTTTTCACCAGGTTCTTACTACCGAAATATATTTATTTTAGCTAGATAGATCTCAAGACTTAGAGGAATAGAGAATTCTTGTTGTTGTTTTTTGGTGCCATCAAGTAGGATCCTACTCATAGTGACCCTATGTACAACAGACAAAACACTACTATAGTGGCACTGTGCCAGACCCAGCACTATTGTCAGTGCTTCTCTGCCCTTTATAGGGTTTTCAATGGTGGATTGATTTTTGGGAGTGGGTTGCCGGGTCTGTCTCCCAAGCCTACAGCACCTGGTGTTCCCAAGCAGTCTCCCATCCAAGTACTAACCAGGCCCAACCCTTCTTAGCTTCTGAGATTTGATGGGATAGGATCCCAGGGTGGTATGCTATAAGCAGATAGAGAATGATCTAGTTACAAATGATATTCCATTCCTTCCAGGGATAATTTCATGAGTCTCTGCTCTGCCTCTGCTCTGTCCACAACTGTCCTAACACACACACACACACACACACACACACACACACACACACGGGGAAGGGAGGGGCAGGAGAGGTCGGAGAGAGAGAGAGAATGAACTGCATTTTTCTCTGTGCTGAGGTTTGAACCAAGAGCTCTGTACATTCCAGGCAAGTAGTCCACCACTGAGCTGCATCACCACCTCTGAGATGCATTATTGCCTTAGTCCCAGGCAATTATAACATTTTTACCAAAGCTTAAACAGCAAATTTAGTAGGAAATGAAAGCAAAGGACAGCAAGGTCAGGGTAGAAGGCAACTGGTTTTCAGAATCAAAAGAGAGTGGGATAAGCCAGAAAGCCCCCGGTCTGGGAGAGACAGTTTTTCTTTATCTTCAGCCCAGCCTGCCTGAGCCTCATCCCAGCTGACACCTAAAACTCAGATTCCAAACTTTCCAGAGACTATGCCCAGACTGTGAGATTAACAGATCAAGCTGCAGTCATTTGAAAGAGCTGTAAATTGAGGTCTCAGGCATAGTTTTGTACAAGGAGTGCAGGACAATTCAACACGATAAAAGCCTCCTCTATACCGCTGGGTGTCACACCCTGAGTTTGGCACAATCAGTAAGAGGAGGAATCCAACCCCGACTCGGGAAAGTCACACAGGAGTGAGGCCGACTCATGCCCGCTCATTCCACAACAGTGTGCTAACATGGCTGACAGTTACAATGTGGAGGCAGCATCAAACACTCAGCAATTAATGCTGCTGCTGGGGAAATGCGGCGGAAGGAGAGCGTGGAAGGAGAGTGGTGCCAAGGGAGAAGGGAAGGAAGAGGTGATTGGCCAGGGTGGAGCATCTTACTCTCCCATGTTTGCAGAAGTCAAAAATACAAACTACAGTAAAAACAGAAGGCAGCACACAGAAGCTCAGACAGTCTGGGTGCTCAAGCCAGAGGGAACCGGGCTGGTTTCCTGATGAAGTGCAAATCAACAAAGAAAGCTTGTTTCTTCTTTTATGTATAACTTCAGGACATTGTACCAAGATTACCTACAGGCTTCAGTAAAAACAACCTGTGATAACAAACCCTCAACTTTCCAGATCCCTCACCCTCACTTCCAGCTACCCCACTGCCAACTCAATTAGGGAAACTTGGTATCAAGCAACAGAGGCTGATTAACTTGAAGAGAGTCTGTTGAAATTTTTAAAGACATCAGCTTACCATCAAAAAAAAAAAAAAAAAAAAAAAAGCTGAAAACACAAGTCTCAGAAACACCAGAGAACACACAGCTGTGGAATTCTGGGTACCATGACAAAGTGACAGCCTCACCATCTGTACAGGTGCAGTGAGTCTGTCCTGCCATCTTGTCCAGGCTTGTGTTAATCTTCTCAAGTCAGCATCCAACTGGCTGGCCACTGGTCACGTTCCCAGTCCCCTCCGTCAATGCTGAGTAGGATCCCCTGACTTGTAGCTTCACTTCTGATGCTCATGACCAAAGACAGGGAGCCCCAGCAAAAAAAACAAGGAGTTACAGAAAGAAATGCTGTGTGTTCTTGCTCATGTGTGGGAATGATAGAGGTGGGGGAGATATGGTAGAGAAAGAACCCAGAGCCTTGCATATACTAGGCAAGCACTGTATCACTGAGCTATACCCACAGCCAAGATGCTGATCTTATAGAAAGAGTAGAATCATCATTACTAGAGGCTAGGGAGGAAAAGAAGGGACAGGGGACAGGGGACAGAGGGAGATGGGATAACAGGTACAAAACAGGTATTTTGATACAGTTAGGAATAAGCTTTCATCTTCTATTGCATAGTAGGGTAACCACAGTTTACAACAACATACTATATATTTTATAAAGAAATAGAAGAATTAGTAGGCTCCAAACACAAAGCTATAATAAATATTTAAGGAGATGAAAACGCTAATTACCCTGACTTGATACACACTGTATACATAAATTAAGATATCACACTATACTGCATAAATATGTGCAATTGTTATGTGTCAGTTAAAAATAATTTTTAAAAATCAAGTAGTTGCTACCAAAGAAATAAGAAATGAATGTGGGGAGGCGCAAACCTAACACTGTGGTTGTCAAACAGTCTGCACTGTACTAATCAGGTTAATATCACTGTGACAGAGAAACTGGCCTAAACAAACTTATGGGGGGAGAGATATATTGGGGGCTCATAGTTAGAGGATCAGTCCATAATGGCAGAAGAGTAGGCGTGGCAGTGGCAGATGGTAGGGTTCATGGTAGACAACCTGATGTCATGGCAGATCAGAAGCAGACAGGGACAGGAACCCCCGGGGGCTGTGGGTTAAAAATCTCCAAAGACCGGCCCCCAGGGAGCTGCTTCTGCACAGCTAGAATCACACTTTTCAAAGTTCCATAACCTCCATGAACAGCGCTCCTAGCCAGGGACTCAATGTTCGAACCCATGACCTTTGGGGGACATTTAGATCCAAACCATAACAGTGCACACAGAAGGGAGAGAAGACTGAGTTATGTACATCTTACCCAAGGGGAGCATGGCAGGACAGCACACTTCTAGGGCGCCTGCTCCCTTGTAGCCAACTTCCCCAAGAAAGAGTCTTTATAGGTTCAGACTCTGGGAACTGTGCTTGTGTTAGGAGATGTTCTTCCTTCCCAAACTTGGCCAGAAGTGACTGGTCAGAGCAACATCTAACCCAACGAACTGACTGGCAGAGTCGATCAGATTGCCTTTTCATAAGCCACGTTTAAAGAGATGGAGAGTACATTTGAGAAATGAGTCGACCTGAAGGGCAAACTCTACAGTGAGTTTCTAGGAATCCCCTTCTCTGAGGAAATGCCCTTGGTCCTGGCCCTCCAGAGTCTAGTCATCTACAGCCTTCTGCATTTCATGAGCCAATCCATCATTCCCCCAATAAAGCCTCCTCTTCGCCCAGGCTTGGGTTTCTATTTTTCTCAACACAACAGTCCCTGTCTAGTCCAAGACATAAGTTTCACCCAGACCTCAGCTAATGTGAGGATAGACACCAAATGACCCTGATATTTCTCTTTTCAAAAACCATTTCATCCAATTAACAAGACCAAAAGCTTTGGTCCGCACTTTAAAAGGAAGCAAATTACAAATCTAAGATGTCTTGTTGTTGTTGTTAGGTGCCATCAAGTCAGTATCCAACTTATAGTGACTCTAGGTACAACAGGTGAAACACTATTGTCAGTGCTTCTCTGCTATTCATAGTTTTCAATGACAGATTGATTTTTGACAGTGGGTTGCCGGGTCCTTCTCCAAGCCTACAGCACCTGTATTCCCAGGCAGTCTCCCATCCAAGTATTAACCAGGCCCAACTCTGCTTAGCTTCCAAGATCTGAAGGGATTGGATGCTACAGGGCTATGGCTGCAGGCCTAAAATGTCTAGATACTTGAAATTTACCCCAAGACCTCCAAAGTCAATCAATACTAACTAAAGTTGAAAGAATGTACAAGGCCCAAGACCAAAAACAGAATAATTTTGCCTCTGAGTGGAAAAAGAAAAAACTTAGGTTCTTGAGAGAGAGCCCAAAGGAATTTCCTTGAGAAAGAAAAATCAAATGAAGGAATAGTTAACTATGTTAGATAAAATATTCTCCAGAATTCACTCTCATAACGAAAGTGGTGAATTGTGTGGGTCGGAGAGAATACGCACTGTAAATCAGAATAATTGCATTATTTGGCTGTCTGTGTGGCTCAGTTTTCTCCTCATAATTTTTTAGAATTATGATAAGATCAGTTTTGAATTTGAATCTTTTCATAATCCATTCAGACACCATTAAGTGAAAGGGAATATATAATATACCAAACAGGGGGGATATACATTCAGATGCAGTTCAAAACCCAGTAAGAAATAAAGGATGCAGCCAAGGAAGACATAAATTATCATTTGCAGGGTTGATGAGTGCTGCATTCTAATAGGACAGTACTAAATCAGACTTCCAGTGATGCCTTCATGAGCCTGATCAGCACCCAGGCATCTCCACTGCAGTGTGCTCAGCCCTCTGTGCAGAATGGGTCTCTGCCCACTAACAACTGCAGTTTTGGCCAGAGAGAAAGATTTGGCTTTACAATCTTCCCCACCCATTACTCCTGGGTACTTGATTAGCCTCAACAATGAGAATAAACCTCAGATTCCATTCAGACCTTGCACATGCATCCGTGGGAAAGGCCACTTTTGCCCTGCTCTGCTCCCTAAGAGATTCATTCCATTTGGCATGGGGGTTAAGCATTAAGGAAACCGTTATTATTTTATATGCAAAAACCAATCCTGAAAACATTTGAAGAGTTCCTCAAAAAGTTAAACATAGGACTGGAGTGTGGCTCAGTGGCAGAGCATTTGCCTAGCATTGTGAGGCCCTGGGTTCCATTTCCAGCAACACACACACACACACACACACACACACACACACACACACACACCACAGAATTAGCACATGACTCAGCGATTCTCCTATGTATATGTGTATCCCCCATCAAGGGAAAAAGAAAAAGAAAACAGGATTCAAGCACATATTTTATCACAAATGTTCTTAGCAGCCAAAAGCAAAATGGCGGAGACAAACCCAATGCCCCTATGCTGATGAACAGATAAACAGTGAGCAGCACCTACGTACGACAGTGTTTTCCAGCCACAGAAAGGAAGGAAGTGAGCTCTCCCTACAACATGGCTGAAAGCTGAAAACATGATGTTTGGTGACAGAAGCCAGACACGGTCACATACTGCACAGTGACCAGAACAGGGAAACCCACAGAGTCAGGGTGCTGCCTGGAGGTTACCAAGAGACGGCACAGCGGGTGGGGAGTGACCCTCTAACTGTGAGAATGTCTAGGAACACCATGGGTCACCCTAGACGCAGCTAGGCCTGAAGCCCGCCCAGCCCTATACGGAAGGTTTGTCAGCCAATCGCCCCCTTGTGCTGAGGTTGGTTTAAATTGAGTTTCCCATTACTCATAAATAATCTGAACGGAAATACTAGTGGTCAACAAGCAAAATAGAGACAGAAAGAAAATGCTCAATTTTTGAAATTGCTTCTTAAAAATCTAATGCCGGTGGGCATTTTTTTCATTGTTATCAGAATAAGGGAACTTGAAGCTCTTTTTAGTCTCTGAAGATTAAAAGACAACAACATTCTGACTGAGGCTTTGGCTATGCTAAGGCAAAGGAAACTTAAAGAAAACCCCTTTAAAGGGGAGCCTAGGAATAAACCTCCTCTCCTTTGTCAGGTGGTGTCCTTGGCATACCACAGGACGCAAGAGTTGACAATACCTTTAGCCATCTCAAAGTGAGGGGGGCCGGCTCTACCTGTGGCAGGGTGGCTACGAGGTGTTTCTGAACCCATATGAGAGGCAGAGAGAGCAGTTTTCACCCCTAGGAGTAAAACAGGAGTCTTGGGGTGACCCTCAGTGAGCAGAGCCAATGCAGGGTCCCCCTCTGGGGAACTTCTCTGATCTACCAGGAGACGTCTTGTCCTCCTGCACCAGTTCTGCAGCTGCACATCAGCACTTCAGCTTCATCTGTTTGACAAGTGTCCTCCGCCTGACTCTGAGCTCCCTGAGGGCAGGAACACTATCTGCGCAGTGTGGACCAACTCCACCCTGGCTCATCACCACAGAAACACATGATGAGCAGGGTCTGGGTGGAAAACCTCCATAGGCATCTATGGAAGGATCCAGCGGCCCAGACCCCCTGCAGCTCTGGGTGGGAGAGCCCACAGCTGCTCTGGTTTTCCATGCCCCATCGATTTCTTCCTTCCTCTTTAATCACAGACAACCTCTTCAGTGCTCTGTCTGTCTCGGTGAAGACTACCTGGAATGGACGGTATTTCTTTTTCTCTTCCCCATAATCACAGGGAAGAAAGTCATTTCCACCAAGCTCCAAGCTGCCTTCTGACCAGCTGTATCTCTATCCCATAATGCCAGTGGCCACTCACACTGGCTATAACATAAACTGAAAGGAAGTGGACACTGTCCAAATTAAAATGGAGTTATTCATGTCAACCCTAACCAAAAAGAAACTTAATAAAGCCAGGAGGTTATGAAGGCAGGGTTCTCATGCACCACTGCCTGATGGTGACAATCACAGAAGACACTGCCAGAGCCACAAGCTTATACAGTACCCAATGCCACCTTATACAAAAAGTACTTCTCCAAGGACATCTGCTTGGTAGCTGTGGCTCAAACTGACACCATTCCTGTTACTGAACATTGTGGCCAAGGACTAGTGTTTGAAAATATCTGCAGGAATCCTCCTTGATTTTGTGTTTAAAACCTTTGCTTTGCCTCAACCTCCCTGAGTCTGCCCAGGGTTTGCTACAGCATGCTTGTTCCCAGAGTAATATCATTCCCAAATAAACACCACAGCTCTTTGGAGAGTCTCCCTGCTTTGTTAATTAGTTTATTGAGGTTCACAGTCACCATTTATCATCTACAACCATGAGTGGGAACAGAGGAGGAAGGCCCGACAAGAGGCCCAGGTATTACGGGGAGATGACAAAGATCTAAGAAATCTTGAAATGATGTCATCTTCCATACCCTCCACACACCAGTGGTGATTTCCAGGGTTTGTCTCCAGGTAGGATCTCTCTTCTGAGCCCCAGATTCCTGCCCAGCTTCCTACATGGACATCTATCAGATACCTCAAACTCACTGTGGCCAAAACTGATCATATCACTGGGCTGAACAACCAAGTAAATTGAGGCAATATACTGGCGGTGGTGGTGTCAACACATCTTCACAGAACACAGAACTTCTGGGGGCAGGGACCCTTTGCATGGCACTGAGACCTGAATCCAGGGCCAGGATTAGGGCATAAGATGTGAAAAGGTGGCACACGCCTGTAATCCCAGCAGCTTGGAAAGCAGAGGCAGGAGGATCACAAGTTCAAGACCAGAGGCAGTCTGCATAACTTAGTGAGACCCAGTTTCAAAAAGTAAAAAAAAAAGGGGGGGATAGGGGTGCAGCTCAGTGGCCTACCACTTGCAAAGCATGCAAGCGTGAGGCTCTGGGTTCAACCCCCAGTACCACCAGTACCAGGAAAAAAAAAAAAAGATGTGAAAAGGCACGAAGAAAAGTTGATATCAAGATGAATAACTGAGGCCAGGGATGGTGGTGCATATCTCAGTACTTGGGAGGCTGCAGCAGAAGCCTAGCTCAAATATGTAATAATAATAATAATAATAATAATAATAATAATAATAACAACACTTTGCAAAATGGGTTTAAGTAGGTATCTTGCTTAGGAGGTTAACCAGATATCTCTCCAGAGGGCTACACTGACCAGACTTACAGAGCAACTGGCCTGGGAAAATTACAATACTCTATCTTAGCTAGGTGGGTCAGTGGAGATGGAGCCAGGACCCAGAGTCTGTCCAGGGGGAAGGCTACCCTAGGCCAGGGGGTCTTAAGGTTGTGGGAAGCCAGGGCCAGCCTCCTACAGTAATGAGTTGAAGACGCTCTCCTACTAATTCTTCGGCAGTGAACTGAGTTGGACAGAACATTTCCATTGAGAAGCTCATTTCTAGAAGCCAGGCGGACACATGAGGCTTAAGATACTCATTAGAAGAGTCTGAGCCTTACCTGTCACAGGCATGAATTATTTAGTAGCTGCCTTGTTCTCCGAATCGACTTCATCAATTAGAATAATATCAACACTAGTTAGAAATGCCCACATTGCTCATCATTAGGCCACGCTGAAAATAATAGGTGAATTACAGCCTTAAATTGCACGTAGTTTCAGAGCAGTTTCTAAGCCCTGGCAGGAAGAAGCGTGTGTCTACATGGTACCTGCAGAAGGGCTTTCTTTTTCTCCTGCTTCATCCATATCACCTGTGTCTAATCCAGTAACAGCAGCTGACCAGTAGGGCCTGGACAGGGTGACACCTAGGCTCAATTTCACTGGTGACAGCACAGTCTATAAAGCAAGGAGGATTGGGGGAGTCAGGTGAAATTGACACAAAGACACTTAGGGTAAAAGCCAAGCCTCTGTCAGGACAACACTCAGAAATAACCTCAATGACCACATAACCAGAGGTGATGCAAAGCTGCCCTGCAGGAGCTGCAACTCACAACTTCAACACCTGGACTGAGGGCCAGGTGACTGCTCCTCCCTAGGCCTACACAGCACTGCTTCTCTTCACTCAGCTCTCCAGCCAAGGTCCCTGTCCTCAGAGAGGCCGCCCCGCTCCCACCATCTCAATTACACTTTCATTTGCATCACTGTATCATGACTGGCTTCAATTGCCTCACATATTCCCTTATGCACATTGTCAGCTCTTCTCTACTCACACATAAACCCCTGGCCGTGAGGAACACATCTAACCCTACTTTTCGCTCTATTCCCAGGACAGACGACAGTTCCTGGCAGATGGTAGGCATTGAGGTAGTATTTGAAAACAAAGATGAGCACAGTCAGTTCGCAGAGTAAACCAAGGCCCAGAAATGTTCAATAACTTCTCCAAGGCCACCCAGGACCCTAGTGACACAGCCAAGACCCCAACATCGAATGCTGATGTGTTCAGAGTTTAGGAGTCAGTCCTGATGCTTGGGGGTCCCAAGGCTGGAACTGTACCCTAATGCTGTTTTGGAGACACACAAAGCTGGCAAAGATATTTACACAGTCACATCGTGAAGCCCAGAAAGAGATTAACACAAAAGCTTTTCCAAAATGTAGTTATTACACCTCCAAAAGACAATTTGGAAGGGTTCCTCTTTCATAAGTGACACCAGCAAATTAGAAAATTGTTTCAAACCAAAGGGCACTGCAGAGTTTTGCCAATAAAGTGAGCAGAGTCTCATTAATGAGATACAGTGACATGAAAACACTGCAATTCTCTTTCACAGAGAAACTGTTGTAATTAAGCCAGAGTGTATCTGTGTTACTTAGTATGATAAAGAACTGCCTCACGCCCCTGAGGCTAATGGCTAGGTGGGCAGTGGATGGATACTCTTGCAGGCTAGTCTTGAAATAAGCTCCAGAACTCAGGCTCAGGACCACGGAGCACCTTATAGAGAGCCAACGAGCCCAACACCATGGCTGCCTGTGCGCCTCGGGCCTCACCGAGCCCATGACACCTGGGCAGCTCAGCTGGCTTCCATTCCAGAGGGCAGAAAGTGCACATGGGCCCTCACCAGCCCCTGTGGTAGACACCAAGGACAGGAGGGTGACACCAGCCTGATCTTGAGAAGCTCAGGAGCCCACTTAGGACATTCCTAAGAAGCACAGTCCACTGTGGGCTGTGGAAATGTCATGGTCCACAGCAGTGGGAACCTGAACCCCTGAGCCTTGTGCACCAGTAACGGCTCCTCCCTGCCCAGCCTCCAGCCCACAGGCTGAAAAGGGAGGCAGCCAGCCCAGCAAACACCTGACCTGAGCCCAGGCAGGGAAAAGCCCGGCCGCATGATATCCTTCCTCAAGCAGAGGTGACCCAGAGAGACGGTCAGTGCTCCGGGGCCACATGCTCACTGTCAGCCTTAGGGAGCCTCTGATCAGGACAGGCGTGAGCGGGGCCTTTCCTGGACAGGGAAAGAGGATCAGTTGTCCTTCATCCACACCCTCTCTGTCTGTTCCTACTACAGAGGAGCCTGAGGCCTGTGGGGATTCCAGAGCTTCCTGTAAAGCCAGTGAGCCCAGGACTCCATGGCCTCTGCCCAGGGACTGGCTTTTGCTCCCATCAGCTTTCCTCCAAGTGCAGAGCCATGGATTTCCAAAGACAGACCGTCCAGACACAGTCATAAATGGAGAAGATGAGACAGAAATAGAATTGATTTTCTGAGTCAAGAACGTGAGAAGTTATGAGCACAAAGAGGAGGAAATCTGTGAAGAACCAGCAAGTGCTAAGGGTGAAGCCACTGGATCCAGAGGTGCACACTGCTCTGGAGCCTAGCCCATTGCCATCCTTGCCTAGAGGGGCAGTGAGAGGCCGAGAGACTCCAACCACAATGTGAGCTCCTGCCCCCTCTTGAGGGACAAGGGCCAACAGGGGAGCTAGGAATCCCGCACTTTAAAGGTATCCTGCCCCTCATGCAAAGTCACGTGCCTCCCCAGCAGGAGAAGATGGGAGGTTCCCAGTGGAGGCTGTACTGAGCTGAGAAGCAGCAGTCTAAAGGCTCTCACTGTACTGCACACTGGGGGTATAAACGCTTACCCTGCAAACTCAAGGGCAGTTAGAAGGGGTGGAGCAGGGCATTCAAGATGGATGTTAAAAGCTCCAACCTCAGGGGCTCCAGCTCCCTCTTTAGAGGAGAACTCCATCCTTGAGTCTCAAACTCCATCCTAACTGGGATGCTCAGCTCATCAGCATGGGCCCTGGAGTCTTACTTGTGAGACTTTCCTCAGGGTTCAAACAAATACCACACTAATGTGACGATACGGGGCACCACCACAAGTCCACGGTCTGCTGATCCTGGATTAGCAAGTTTCCTTCCAAATTTTACTGGTAGCCATCATGCTCAGCACCTCACAGAACCTCTTCTATTCAGACGTCATAAGGGAAATGTAACCTACACTGACCTCGGTCACTGTCCGCTCTGGGCTCACTGAGCTCATGGAAGCCACGTCCAGCTTCCCCCAGCACACTCACCCTTCACCTGGGCCACATATGCTCAGCATTTGTGTCTCAGTTTCATGTCACCTGTTCGGGAAAGCCACGTCACCTCCAGACTACGCCAGACCACCCAGTTCAAAAGTTCTTATTTGCTAATTCCTCTCTTTGACAGGATCTGTACTTACTCACTTGGGCAACTCTCTACAGTCTGGCCTCGCTGGCGACTCGGCACTTCCTGAAGACAGAAACCCCCTTTCTTCATCTGTTCAGCACAAGATTCCACAACCTAGCACACGTCATGGAGCAGGTCCACAGTGAATTTTAATTTTTTTTTATTTGAACGAAGCCATGAATTAATAACTTTTAGGAATCAAACTGGCAGACGATGAGATTTGAGGTTCGAGAGAGAGAGAAAAGCCACAGAGTCAAAAGCACATTTAGCAGATGATGGGGGCAGGGGGTAGGGGGCAGGGAGCCACTTACAACCAGTGCCAGGGCAAGGTTTACAAACGGTTCCGTGGTGTTTTTAAACATCAACACTTAAAAACTGAGAGATCCTCCCTCAAATCAGATGTCTGTCTTTCCTAATGACTGGAATGATCAGCCAAAGACAGGTGGGTAGCCTTGGCCGCCCATCCCTCTGTGGCAACCATCGGCTGAAGCCAAGAGCCTCCCTGGTTAGACGGCTCTCTAGCTCACCATGGGCACCATTGCCCCTGTCCTGACATGGCCACTTCTGGCCTTCCTGTCATCTGCCTGGCCATGGCCAACATTTGAGTGTCTGGCTGAGATAGAGAGGAATTTCCTGCTACCACCAGACTCTTGGGCTCCAGATTGATCTCTGAATTCCAAGGAGGATCCACATTCTGCTTCCTGCAGGTCGGAGAGCCCCCTGGCTTCTGCTGTCATGAGTGTGGCCAGCCCCTCCCCTACCAAGGGTTCCAGAGAGAACTTCCATTTTACCTCTCACAAAGATCACCCTCCTGAAGGCCTTCATTATTCAAACGTGTCAGGAAGCCCCTTGCAATAAACAGTCTGAAAACTCAGATTATCCAACGGGGTGAAGAGACATGCCTCAACCCTTTGCTTCATTAATGGAAAGTACAGGAGATGTGAGGAAACGTGAGGACAAAGATAGCTTCCTCAGGAGCAGAATTTTAAAGAGCTTCTTAAAAACTTTCAGGATAAAAGTGACAAAAGTTATGCCTCATCACTGTCAAAAGAGTGGAACTACAAGGTTACAAAGAAGGGCCAAGATCGGGCTGTGCAAACATCTTCCAGCACCTTCCTGAGAGCCGGCAGCCCAGAGCTGTTTCTTAGAAGGGGCTTCCCCCCAAACCCAGGGCCGAGAACACTAATGAATGACACTGACCCCAGAGGCCTCCAGCTAACTCTGTTTTCTCCCATCTTCTGTCTCTGGGCCACCAGTCAGGGACACTAAATAAGCTAAGGACACCCAAGTGGCCGAGCAACACTGTTTCAGAGCGAAGCACATGCTGTATGTGCTCTGATAACAAAATGAAAGAGCATTCTCAGAAGTTTTAGAAAATGGGGCACGGTCAGCAAGAGCCGAGGACCAGAGGGCAGGATGAGAGGTGGTGGCCATGTCTACACTCTTGTCTCCTCCGGTGCCACTTGAGCCAAGAATGCAGCTGGGGCTCCCCAAGTGTGGACAAGGCCCCTACCTAACAGACCGCAGCATTTCCAGCAACCACAGTGTCAGCCTCTCCTTGTGTTAATGAAACCCCTGGCCACATGGAAAGTGGGGGTCAGCACGGAGCCCGCGAGTTCTGACTGACGGGGCTCAGGAAGGACCAGGCCCGAGAGGATGAGATGGTACCCGAGGGGCCCCACGCCTGTCCCTCCTCTCCTTTGTTGTCTTCACTGGTGCAGACAGCATTCCAGAGCCCACACTGCTCCATGTGCAGAGTTGAGGTGTCAAAACAAAGACAGCTGGCTCCAGCAGTGACAAGGCACGCTCTCCTGCTGTGGGAGATGGAGACAGCAGGGCCCAGCCCAGGCTGAATGCCCATAGGATTCACCCCATGCCCACTGCCCAGGGTGACAGCAAGGCAGAGGGGGACCCACCCCTCGAGTTCCCAGCCCCGCCATCCTTGGCAGCGGGTGCCAGGACGCTGACCTCGGGAGGATGGGTCTCCTTTCCAGGGTCTACACCCAGCTCTAAGTAGGGCCCCACCTCTACACAGCTCCTCTGAACATGGCCACCACCCCAGATCACCCCTGCTGGCCTCACAGGGCTGCGGCCTGCTCTGTTCCCTTCCCCTCAGGGCCGCACCCCTGCTCTGCCTGCTCACCGTCTCAGTGCAGCTGCTTCCTGGCTTCCGTCCAGGCTCCGAGCTGGACAACCAGGGGCTCCAATATGTACACAGGCCCGCGAGCTACACCTGAAAACAAATGCAGGTGGACCAGGACTTTCACCTCCAGCTCTACAGCATGGCCCCATCTCAGCCTCAGGGACCCCTCTGCTCCCAACTCCGTGCTGACTCCCACACGGCCTCTGCCCTGAGTCTTCCTGTGTCCAAGCCAACCTGGCCTTTGCCTCTCTGGCCTCCTCCTTCCACTGGTCAAATTCCACTGAACTGGGCTCCCAGCAGGTCTCACCCCTCCAGTCTTCACACCCCTCCAGGGATCTTCCCGAGAGCGCCGGTCAGCCCTCACCTGCACAGGACGAGTTTGCTCTCCATAAGGAGGACACTCAGCCGCCTCATCCTCACCTGCTGTCCAGGCCCAGACCCTGCTGCTTCCATCACACCCACCTGGACGGGACACCTGCAGGCACCACAGCAGCTCACCTGGATGTGCCCCCGCAGGCCCTGCTTCCTCGGCCCTGGGAGGCTTTCCCCCCAGCCCTGGCCTTGGGGAGCCCTGCAGCTGCACTGTCACCTGCAGGACCCATCCAAGCTCAGACAGACTCTTCCCACACTGGCCTTCCAGGGGGCCATGGGTGGCAGCCTCCCCCTTGGAGAGTAGGAATTGCATTTGTTCATTCTCTTTCTCCAGGACCCTGGGAAGATCCCACTTGGACCAGATGTTCACATTCCAGCTGGACTGAATGAGACCCAGGTGGGATGCGAGAGCCGCACCCCACCCCAAAGTGCACTCAGGAGACCAATCTTCTCGGCACCCCAGCTAGAGCCTACAGTGTTAGATGACAGTGGCAGAGTTGGGAAGAAACTTCAAGCCAAAGAAAATCAGGAGCAAAGAGGCAGTCCTGAGAGGAGACCACTGGTGGCCTAAGAGAGCATGACAGGGAGCCTCACAGAGGGGGAGGCACATTTCCTTGCTCGCTCCTCCCACCCGCCAGCTCCTACTCACTCACTATACATGTGGCTCTGTCATCAGCGCAGGGAACAGAAAGCCCCTGTGAGCCACCAAGCAAGCATGCACGTCAGAAGGGCCCACGTCACAAAGGCAGAAGAGCGGCCATGGGCTTCCCCAGCCTGCACCCACCTGCAGGAGAGGGGGGGCCCGGTCCACAGGAAGGTTTGTGAGTCTGCAGGGTGGGGAAAAACAGCCATAAAGGAAGTGGAATAGATGAGTTTAGAGCATGCTCCAATCCAATAAAAGAACAGATTTTAAATAAAAACCAGAAAACGTGTAAACTGCTACAGAAGTCACAAATAAAACCAAGCAGTTCAGAGGTGAACTTGGAGGGGCCTGGGCACTTCTGAAGCTCCCAGCACATGCCAGCCTTGGAGGACGCACAGGCCAATGTGCTGCCACCATTGCTTCGAGGGAACATGGAGTGAGTGCAGGGGGAGCCCATGAATAAGTCAAATTTGATGTGGGGCAATTGATGGAGAGGGGACATGAGAGAGACCCTGGAGGTGATTTATGGGGAAGAGTGTTAACAAGGAGATTTAAACAAATAAAAATCTTCACTCTATCGCAGGCAAAGCCCAGGGGGCAGGGGTAGGGGCAGGGGCAGCCCCACAGAGGCACCAGCACAAGAGACAGGGAACATCCTCTGCAGCCCGTGCCCTTGGTCCTCAGGTCCTGCACACAAGGAGACATTTTTACACTGGTCCTGCACTGGAAACAGTTTCAACGTCATCAGAAAATGGCACAGTTAGGATCACACAGCTGGTGGCCAATAAATGCAGGTTTAACTGAACAGGTCTGGGGACTCACCCTGGCTACCCTCCCATGATAGCACCTGCTAAAGCCAGAAGCACATTTGGCTTTCTACCTTACATCAATCAAACATGCTGTGCTTTGCTGAGGTCGCAATCAACCCCAAAGCTCAGAGTGGCTTTAAAAACAGAAGTTAAAAAAAAAACATGCACATAGAAAGGAGACCATTGTTGGGGTGGGGATGGAGAAGAGGGTCCTGAGAGGGTAGGGGGAAGTTATGCGAGCAGTGTACAATGAAATGCATATGTGGAAATTTCACAAGGAAACCCATGTCGTATGAAACCCATTAAGTTGTACATCAAAAATTTCCAATTAAAAAAAAAAAACCGAAGTTTATTTATTCTGTACACGTCACCTGTCCCACAGAGATTAGCTGGGTCCTGTATGCTGAGGGTCACAAAGTGCAGCCCCCCTCCTGGCTAAATGCAGCCTGACCCCAGCTTTTGTAACTAAACTGTTAAATCCTGGACTACTAATTTCAAATCAAAAGCTATGACAAGTATTTTACTTCCATTATTCTTCATTACAATGAGCCAAACAAGTAATCTGATTAGCAAAATAACTGGAATGCATAAAAGGAGTTTGTAAAATACCTTTTCCCTTCTCTATTTTCTGTCAAATTTGCACACACTCACTTTCTACCCTCTGTGCCCTGCTAGTAGTCACAGGGTAAAATTCAGCCACACTCATCCACCTACTGCAACCATGTAATTGAGTAGATGCTACTGAGTAGCTGGGGCAGGTGATGGCTTGCAAAGCCAAAAATATTTACTCCCTGGACCTTTACAGAGAAGGGTGTTCATCCTGGGACAACTCCATGTCTCCTTGCTCCAGCCCCAGTCACCCTGGGGAATAGTCTTGGAATATTCCAAAGAAGTAAATGAGCCCTCTGGTGTGACAGCAACACACACAATACCCCCTTTCAACTCGCTGTCCAGAAATCGTCACGTGGTTCTACCTACCCTATGGGCTGGAGGGGCAACTCAAGTATGGTATTGGTGAACTTCCGGGAGCAGCCGCACACACCTGCAGATCCCATCCACCTTTTGCTTTTAAGAATCCCACAACCTCTGAAAGTAATCCTTCCCTGCCTGGAGCAGAGGTGCATGCCTGTGATCCCAGCTACTCAGGAGTTGGAGGCAGAAGGATCACAAGTTTGAGGCCAGAGGCAACCTGGCCTAAGTAACTTAATGAGACTCTGTCTCAAGATAAAAAATAAAAAAGAGGCTAGGGGTGCAGCTCAGTAGTAGAGACCTTGCAAAGTATGTACAAGGCTCTGGGCTCAAGCCCCCAGTACCACCAAAAAATAAAACAGAAAAGAAAAGGAAAGGAAAGAAAAGGAAAGGAAAGGAAGGAAAGGATCCGTGTTTGGAAATGACCTGGTCCAATAACCTTTTTAGGAAATGTAGAAAGTAAAGAAAGAATAAGAACTCACACATGCATCCTAAAAAAAAAAAAAAATTACATATACTTCCTTTCTTTGATTAGAATTTTTTTCTTGCCAGACATGGTGGCTCATGCCTGTAATCCTAGCACTGGGGAGGCTGAGGCAGGAGGATCACTTTGAGTTAGAGGCCAGTCTGGGCTACCTAACAAGTTCCAGGCCAGTCGAGGCTACATAGTGAGCCCCTGTCTCAAAAAATAAAAATAAATAAAAAGGACAGAAAAACAGAAAGGGAAGGGAAGGGAAGGAAAGGGAAGGAAAGGAAAGGAAAAGAAAAGAAAGTTAAGTTTTCTTATTCAAACCCCAGTCACCAACATATCCTGGCAAATTTCTCTCAGCCCCTCAGGGGAGTCCTCTGTAACTTCCTGGGCCAGCAGAACTTCAAACCTGATTTCCTTTAGTTACTGAGCACCAGCTGTGATTCCCACAAATGCCCCTGGTGACAAGTTGTACCCTGTCAGCGCTTTGAACTAAGCCTCAAGTCTCCAAGGTGGCGTTCACCCCTTTATTTTATGATCCTCCGCTTTCTCCCCTCCCTCCCAGTTCTCGCCCTCTGCTGGGGCCTTTATTCTCTCCCCCACAACACGCCATTTCCTTCTGCCCCATTGTTCCCATTGCTGAACTGCATGATGGCCTTCCCCACTCCTCCCTATTAGGAATCACTCCAGAATTCCCTCAAACCATCAATGGTTGTTTGTTGCCTTCTATTAAATCCAAAGTACTTATTTCTTCTTTTAATCCACAAGGAACCTTCTGTTCAAATTGCTTGAGGGCCTTGGATGGTGAGGTGTATTTTAAGTTTTTAATGAGTCCAATTCAGTGTAGGCTCATTTTAAGTTCTACATTTAAAGGTCTCTTATTAGCCTCACAGAGGGAAGAAAACCTATCAGCACATAGCATTTAAGATCTCACTTTTTAACCTAGAGCTATTTCGCAGTTTCCACCATGATTGAAAACAAGCAGCCAATGAGGCATCCTATCCACGGGTTAAAGAGAGAAGACGACAGCCACAGAACTCAGAACAGCATGCTGAGCAATTTAACAAGATCACCCAGAATGGAATCGTCCCTGCCTCCTCCCAATTATATTTATAAATGTTTTCCTAAGGAATAAATAGGCAGATTTCTGGATGACAGAAATGCTTTCTCTTTCATGCTGGAAGCAAGCTGCACTCACAGCTCTGTCTTTGCAAACGCCCAGGTGAAAGACCTTAAATTACTGTGGATGCCACGCTCGCTGCTGGCACTTGGTTTCAGCAGAGAGTGACTGCTCATCCTTGTCGCCTTCTCTAGCGGTGGATGCTGGGGAAGAATCAGAACTATCACACACACACACACAGACATACACACACACACACACACACCTGCATGCACGTAAACGTGCAAACACCTTTGCTATCTATCCTCACAACAGTTGCCATATAGAGGCTCGCTGTGGGAAACTGAGCCAGATAAAAGATGCAGTGAACTCAATCCTAGCGTTCTTACTTTACACTTGTTATTTTATTCCAGATGCACAGGTAGATTGCAGTGCTTTTGAACTATACAGTTGGCATCACAATAGCATTGCTGCATTGCTGCCTGGTTCTGAAAAGGGAAACTTAGCATTCTTGACAGGGCATCATCTGCACAGGTGAGTCCAACCCGGAGCCCCAAACCTCCGTTAAAACGCGCCCTACTTGAAAGCGCCATTCAGCAATCCAGCGCCATGTGCAGAAGCAAAACAATAGTAAATTCAGCAAGGACAAGAGACGTCTTCTGTCTTCTGTTGGGCCTGGCCCTGTTCCTAGGGTAGAGGATTAGGACAAGCTGCCCAAACGGTAATTAACAAGGCAGGGACAACCCCAAGAAGGCACTGTGATTGGCTATGGCACAGTGACAAGCAAAGGCAGCAGAAACCAGGCTGAGAATTCCTCCATTCTCTCAGCTTTACTGATAGTCACCTGCCCCCACACCATGGCAGAGTTGAATAAGTTAATGTGCATTTGGAACCTCCAAGAGGAGAGTGTGAACAAAAACTATCACGGGAAGTCTCTCTCCAACTTAGCTGGCCACCGAGCCCTGCTGTTTCCTGAAGCATCCCCAGAGAGACTTACATACTGTAACTGATATTTAGGAAGAGTCTATGCTAAAGAGGGGTTAAGGGGTCATTTTTTTGGAGGTGGATCTTTTTTTTCTTTTGTTTTGTGGTTGTTTTTGTTGTTTTTGTTTGTCCCTAGTTTTCAATGTACAATTTCAATGTATAATTTAGTGTATAATGAGCAATACTAAAAATAAATCTTTTCAAAGATTGGATTTCATCATGATACTATCATAAAAATATGAGCGCTGGGAGCAAATGTGGAGACAGCAGATTAACACTCTTATTCTGAGGGTGAGGAAATCGCGGCCCAATGAGGCAGGATGCGGGCACACAGACAGACACACATCAAGTTGGTGGCAGCCACTATCCCATTGCACACCCCCAATGGCCTGCCACCATCCATGCTGACACTCACCATTACTCGGGGGAAAAAGGGAAGGAAACAAGACAGGAAGAGGAAACTCCTTTTGTGGTCTACAAAAAGGCCACCAAATGCTCTTGTATAAAATTCATGAAGTTTAAAAGTAAAAAGCAAGCCACAAAACCCACAATTTGTGAGGGAATAAAAACGTTCAAGTGGCCAGAGCAGCCCCCAGGACAGGTCCCAGCGCCAAGTCCGTTCTCGCACTTCTCTCTGGTCTCCTTGTACGTCAACATTTCTACAGCTTGTCTGTCTTTTAAGACACTGATGCTTCTGCAGGCTACAGAACACACACACACGCGTGAGCCCATGCACGTGCGTGCCACTGCCTTATTAAAACAGAGCTCTCTTAGTTTGGAGTTTGTCTGATGCGCCCTCATGATTAGGGGTGGTGAGGTTCTGTGTTGCTGGCTGGAACCTTACATAAGTGGTGCTGTGCCCTTGTCAGAGGATCAGATCTGGGGGCATCTGCCCCTCACTGGTGATACTAATTTCAATCTCCCAGCAGGGTGCTATCTGGTTTCACCAATATGTAATTCCTTTTTTTCCCTTGTAACTGTAAGCAATCTGCAAAGAGACACTTTGAGATCATGCAAATAGCCAGTCACCAAAGTTTCTGTGTAAACTTCACATCCATTGATATTTGTGCCTCACACAATCTTTACCTATCATGGCATAAAACTCTGATATTTCCCCCAATGCCAGTATCCCTTTATATTTAGTTGGGCCTCTGTACTTTACTGTGATTAACAGACCTCCAAGAGACCTCCTTTCCTCACCATTTACTTACTTATAACAGTAGTTTTATCAGCTTTACAGGCTCATGAATTATTGTTTTTTCAATGACTTATATTTATTATTGTACCTCGTTGCTTTGGTGCTCACACTGTGCCATGTTTAACCAGTGGGAATCCCTTCAAACTTCATCCTGTGATCTTGAGACATGCTACCACTGTTTTTTCTTTGAGTTCTTCCTTGTTTCCTGGCATAGAAAGATGTAAAGGTCTAATCCTGTACTATCTGCCCAGACATGGAATCAGCCATTTCTCCAGGGAGTCATTTCTCCTCTGATTTTAGAACAGAAGAGTAGAAAAGAGCAAAAGTGGTTGCAGGCGTCCTGCAGCCACTGACATACCACTGATTCCCAGCCCTTTTACTGCACAGAGCTAGTGTGTGTGTGTGCGTGTGTGTGTGTGTCTATAACATAGATATACACATACAAATGTATATGTGTTATATATATACATACAAATACATATGTGTGTGCTATACCCACATGCACAAATTCACACACACACAGACTTGAATATGCATACCTATGCATGTGCACATCTGTACTCATAGCACCCTAGCATCCGATCCCACCTGACCAGCTAAGCAGGGTTAGCCTGGTTAGTCCTTGGATGGGAGTCCGCCTAGGAACACCAGGTGCTGCAGGCTAAGGAGAAGCACCTGGCAATCCACTCCTGAGACAATCCACCATTGAAAACCCTGTGAACAGCAGAGAATCACTGACATAGTGCCAGGGGTGGCACAGTGTCAGAGAGGATTTCATTCTGTTTTACACAGGGTCATGATGAGTCAGACCCAGCCCAATGGCACCTAACAACAACAACATACATGTGCCCATGTACACACACACATATGTAGCTTTGAAATAATGAGTCCTACTGCTACCTCCAACTATAACTCAGTACTTCAAGCTCCCACTACGTTTCATCTGTGAAGGTCACCAATTGCTCTGCTGCCTTCCAACACCATCAATGTATTGACTTGTGGCTCACTCTCATATAATACCAATGTTATTCATAATTGTTCTGCCCACAATAACATACAAAACAAACCTAATAAAAAGAGCTCAAGATTTGTCTGCAGTTCTCCCCCACCACACCATCCTGCCAAAGACATCAGGAAAAAATTAGCAAATTAAACTCAAACTCAAATGGGAAAGGAAGAAATCACAATGATAAAAGCAAAATCAATGAAATAGAAAATAGACAAAGGGTAGAGCAATAAATCTAAATGCTAGTTCTTGAAGAAGATTAATAAAGTTGATAAATCTCTATCCAGGCTAATCACAAATACAATAAAGGCCTAAGTATGAATATCAGGAATACAATAGTGGGCATCACTACAACACCCTGCTAACATCAAAAGGGAAAGAAGAGAATACTATGTGCAACCTTGTGCAGATAAAGTCAATAATTTAGAGAAAATGAGCACATTTCTTGAAAAGCAAACTATGAAAACTCACTTGAGAGGAAATAAATAACCTGATTTACCAATTATCTACTAATGACATCAAGTGGATAGTTTCAAATGTTCCTACTGACACAACTCTAAAGCAAGATTGCTCACTGATCAATTCTATGAAAAATTTAAGGGGAAAAATACCAATGCTATACAAATTTCTCTAGGAGATAGTAACACGCCCCACTTGATGGTATAGGCCCAATACTGCCCTGACAACAAGATCACACAAATGCATGAAACAAACAACAACAACAACAACAACAACAACAAAACTAGAGCTCAATATCTCTCATTAAAATAAGAATGAAAACTTAATGAATATTAACAAACACAATCTCATGATTAAAAAAAAAAGGATCACACATCATGACCCAGGAGGGCTCATCACAGGACTGAAGGTTGGTTTAACACTTAAAAATCAAATCAATGACCTTTACCATAGTAACAAATTTTAAAAACTAAAACTATTTATTTCAATAAATGAAAATGAGAAAATTTGATACAATTGAACATGATAAATCCTCTCAGCAAAGAAAGAATTGAAGAAAACTTCATCAATTTTATAAAACACACATACACACACACAAGACACACACTCATAGCAAGCTACACCTATCAATATATCTAATGGAGAAAGACTATATGCCTTCTCCATTAACATCAGAAAAAAGGTAAAGTTGTTCGATCTCACCACTTCTACACACCATTATACTAGATCTCCCAACAATAAATTACAAAAAATAAACTGCTTTTATTAACATACAATATAAGCAATGGTTGTCTACATGGAAAGGCATAAGAAAACTTTTTTAAAAAGTTATTAGATTAATTAAGTCACAGAATACAAGAACAACATATAATTAATTCTGTTTCTAAAGTAACAGAAATTAAAATTGAAAACAACAATATCATTTGCAATAGCATCATAAAACAAGAACACCTAACAGTAAATTTAACAAAATATTTGTAAAATCTGTACATTGTTGTTGTTGTTGTTGTTGTTGTTGTTAGGTACAGTCAAGTCGGTACCCAACTCATAGCGAACCTGATAGGGTTTTCAATGGCTGACTGTTTCGGGATTGCCTTGGGAGTGGATTGCCAGGCCCTTCTCCCATTTTTGTGGTGCTGGGAATTGAACTCAGGACCTCAGAGACTGCAGCACAGTGCTCTACCAATTGAGCTAAATCCCAGCCCCATATTGGTTGAGCAAATTATAAAAGATCTAATAGATATAACATGTTCATAGGCTCAAATATAGATATAGCATATTCATAACACTCAGTATTGCTAAAATGTACATTAATTCTCCCCATGACTGATCCATGGATTCCATGCAATCTCTAACTCAAACAAAATCCCACCAGTTTTTTTTGTGTGTGTGTGTGCAGAAATTGATAAAATTATTCCAAAATTGATAGAGAAATCAAAAGACTTTGGATGGCAAAACAACGTTGAAATAGAAGACGAAAGTCAAAGAGCTTATATTAGCTGGTTTCAAGGTAACCAAGATAATGTAGACAGACATATAGCTACATGGAAGAGAACAGAGTCCAGAAATAGACTCATAATAGTCAGTTGATTTTCAACAAAAGTGCCAAGTTACTTCCATGGGAAAGGAAAATTGTTGTTATTGATGTTCTTGTCATTGTTTCTCAACAAATGTTGATGAAACAACTGGTGAAAACATAAATAATGATAGGAAAGAAGGGAGCTACAAAAAGAAAGGAAGAAATAAAAGAGAAAGAACCCAGCCCTTACCTCACAACATATATGAAAATAAAATGTAATAAATTATGGCCTAAACATTAGCACTAGAACTATAAACTTCCTACAAGTAAACACAGTATGAAAACTTTGTGACCTCAAGTAGGGTAAAGATTGAGACACAAAGATTATAAGCTATAAAATTAAAACTGATAATCTGAATTTCATCAAAATTTAAAGTTTTTGTTCTTGAAAGGAATTGATAAGAAAATTTCAAAAAGGGAAGCCACAGACTAGGAGGGAAGTGTTTACAAGTATATATTTAATAAAGGACTAGAATCCAGAACATTAAAAACAACTCTAGCAACTTAATAATGAGAAAATAATCAATGTGATTGTTAAATGGGAAAATGATTTGAACAGATACTTTCTCAAAAAAAAAAAAAAAAGATATACAAGGGGTGCCAAAACAAGTATACACATCTTAGGACAAAAACTTTCCATGTGCTGTTTTAAGAACATGACATATGCTTATTCTGATGCGATAGCAGGAATACAATCCAGAACATCATACTACACATTGCTACCATAATTCAGTTAATATATTGATAATATCTCTTAAAATATGTATATATTTTTGGTATCACAGTATACCAACCAAGCAAAGAAAAAGATGCTCAATTTGGTTATTATGGAAATATAAAAACAAGAGACCCTTCTATATACTTTCTAGGATTGTTGTTTTTTGTCGCTGAGTCAGGCCCAACTCACAGTGATCCTATGTACAAAAGAGCAAAACACTCCTTGATACTGTGCCATGCCCGGCACTACGTCAGTGCTTCTCTACTATTCATAGTGTTTTCAATGGCTGGTTGTCTTGGGACTGTTTTGGGAGTGGGCTGCTAGGTCTGTTTCCCATTTTTGCAGTGCTGGAGATCAAACCCAGGACCTCTGAGTGCACAAAGCAGCACTCTTGCCAACTAAAGCTAGACTTGGGCCTAAAATTAGACTAACAATATCAAATGCTGATAGGGAGGAAGAGCAACTGAAACTCTCACACATGACCATTGGGAGTATAAAACAATGGCATCACTTTGAAAAACAATCTGTCAGTTTCTTATAAGATTAAATATATAACTTATCATGGGATCCCAGAACCCTATTCCTAGGTTTTTATTCAAATCAAATGCAAACATATGTCCACCCAAGTATTTGCATGTAAATGTTCATTGCAGAACAACTGAAAACAACCTACATGACCATGGACAGACAAAACAGATAATAAACTGTCTCTATGCAATGGAATACGACTGGGACAGGGCAGGTGTGATGGACACTGATAGACATAATACTGTGGATAAATCTCAGAGCATTCTGCTTAGCAAAAGATGCCAGACACATCTTTTCACCTGTATTAAACTCTAGAAAGTCCCAATCCAACATACAGAGATGAAAGGAAAGTCTGTGGTTTCCTGAGCACAGCTGTGGGAAGGGCTGGCTGGGATAAAGCACAGGAAGCCATCAGCTATCATGGCAGTGTTCTGATCAGAATTGGAGTGGTGATTAGTTGGGTGAACAGATCTGTCAAAACTCATCAAAATGTACATTTAAAATGGGTGTCTTTTATTGTATCCAAATTATACCTCAAAATTTTTTGATTTTTTAAAAAAGCAGCAACAGAAGAAGAAAAATTACCTTGAAAGCAAAAATAGTTAGACTGACAGGAACCTCTCAGCAGAAACAATATGAGCCAGAGACAATATAATGACATATTCCAAGGGCTGAAAGAAAATAACTGCCAATGTGGATTCCCACCACGTAGAAGAATGCTCTTCCAGGGTGAAAGTGAAATGAAGATATTTTCAGGCAAACAAAAACTCACACTGCAGAAGGTGCCAAAAATTGTAGACCCATCTTGGGACAAAACCTTCCATTGTGCTGTTCTAAGAATGCATGAAGCTGTGTGTCATTTGATTAATGTCGACTTTTGGGAGAATGTCATACTACACATTGCCACTGTAATTCAATTCAACATTAAAATGATACACACATAACATGTCTAAAAATGTGTACATGTTTTTTGGCAACCCTGGTATTTACGTGTACCAAACACTACTAAAGAGGATACTAAAGAAGCAGAAGAAAATGAAACTGGATGGAAGATTAGGGATGTAGGAAGGAAAAATATCAAAGAAAATGAAATAAATCGCCAAGCAACTTATTGCTACCAGTGGCTTCTGTGCTAGTAGAAGCTGGATAGGCAGGCCTGGAATCCACAGGGCTGGCCACAGCCTGGTGGCCACAGCAAAAGTTCTTCATGCCCTGGGAACTTCAGTTCTGCTCATAAGGCCTTTCAATGGATTACATCAGGGCCACCAGATTATTCAGGAGAATCTCCTTTAACTTAAAGTCAGTGGCTGGGAACAATCACATCTACAATATTCCTCACAGGAACACCTCTATCAGCATCTCAGTAAACAGCTGGGAACTACAGACTACTTATGGTAAGACACAAAAGTGACCATCACAATAGTAGCTGATACTTTCCAAAAAGTAGTTTTCCAAAGCATGTAATAAGTGCCAAAAATATCAATACATACTACCATTACATCTGGGGATATTTCTAAGCAAATAATCTAAATGACAAAGAAGCACATATTATTTAGAACAGCAAAATATTTAGAAACAATCTGACCAGCAACATTAGGAAAATTAAGTAAATGATGTAACATTTACATGAAGAAATAGTGAAGAGCTATCAAATGGTTTACAAAAAAAAATGTAATTACATTTGTAAATGCCTATAATATATACTAAGCCCTCAAAAGAGAGAAGAGAAAACTGTAAAGAATGTAAAAAATTCACAGAATAAAAGCAGTAAGTAGAACTAGAAAAAAATGTTAACAACAGTTCTTTATACTTTCCATTTTTCAGTTTTTCAACAATGACCTTGCATTCCTTTTAAAATTACGTCGTGTACAAGAATGTTTCATGCAAACTACAAAACATGAGTTTAAAAAGCGAGATGTTAGTCTAATAACTAGGAGAGTTCTATTCTGCTCCATTCCAAGTCTTTGCACCAGATGAGGGGGAAGGCCTAACTCCATCTTCAAGAGAAAAGAGGAGGGGAGGACAGCTAAGAAAGAACCCTCCCTCCACTGGCAGACATGCCAAGGAGAGACAGTGCTTCCCAGTCAGGTGAAGGCAACTTTAATAAATTACTGGAGGGACAAAATACACTTTCATCCACCCTGCCCTTCTCAATCCAGCTCAATTTCATGGTGCACAACTGCCTTCTTTTTTATTGTCACTAAGGCACCTGTGGAGATCAGGCTGCGCCCTGAGCTAAGTTACTCCAGGTGGTATAAATTAATAGTTTTCAGCCCGTGCCTGGCCCTGAGAGACTCCATTTTACAAGACACCGGTCTGCTCCATTTTGAGTACAATGCTGAATTGGGATGACTCTACCTCCACCATCTGTCCAGCATAAACCACGAGGCACAGAATGATAATAACTTATTCGTATGAATAAAACGTTACCACCTATGAATGAATTTACCGAGTCAAGTCAGGAACACAGACACACAGGTGTGTCAAAAGCATATCAGCAGGAGCAGGCAGTGACCTCAGCAAACACCCCAGACCAACGAGTAGTGCAACCCCTCACCTGGACCACTGGACCACTGGGACAGGGAGCATCCACCGACCTCTCACCAGGCAAAATGAATGTATGCGTCTCGGGTGGACAGACAAAGAAGTCCTGACTCCTTCCATGGAGCTTCAGCTCAGCACCACTCCAAGCGCCATCTGTCCAGATCTGGCCTGCGCCTCACTCTGCACCCTGCAGCCCCTATACCTTGCCTTGCCCAGGCCCTGCCCCTCACCCCAAACCAGCCCTGTGGTTGCCCAGCTCTGCAGTTCTAGCAGCTATGTGACAAGGTTCCTTCAAATCTTACCTGAGCAGGTTTGCTTAGGCTTTAGCAAGCAACAGGCGAGAGAAGGGGGTTCAATCTGCCTCCTGCCATTTCGCTGGGATGAATAAAGCCACGGGTGTCCCTGAGGACATCAGAAGGACATTTTCTAATGGGCTCCACACTATAAACCAATGATCCATTTACAAAACAAAGACCCCACGTTCACACCACATGGGGTGCCCAGGGCTGGGTGCCCTGGGCTGACATCACACTGGACGGGTTACAGGGTAACAGCCAGGAATAAAGAGAACAGAGGGCTTTGCAGCCAGCCACCTCCCAGCCACCTGTAAGCCCAGGCCTTTGAAGACCCTGGGATTCCATTAACCCATTCCAGGGACAGGTTCCAGGGGTAGAATATTTATTTCCTTCCTCCGAGGGCTCAAATCCCCTGTAAAGATCACAGCTGACCTTAAATTGGAGCAAGAGTAGTCCTTCACTACTGCCCCCCTTCACATCTGGAAGGTATACTATCTTTGTAATCTATATCTATATTCTCTAGCTTTAACAAACTTAGTCTGTACCCTGTACTCCCCTACATGTCTGTCAGCTTGTTGTGCTGTGGGGGCTTGTATGTTGCTATGTTGCTGAAAGCTATGCCACCCGTATCTCAGATACCAGCTGGGCCACCCATGATGGACAGATTTCAGCTGAGCTTCCAGACTAAGACAGACTAGGGAGAAGGATCAGGCAGCCCACTCCCGAAACAATCAACTATTGAAAACCCTATGAATAGCAGAGAAGCACTGTCAGATATAGTGCTAGAAAATGAGTAACTCAAGCTAGAAGGCAGTCAAGAAAGGACTAAGGAAGAGTTGCCTCTTCAAAGTAGAGTTGACCTTAATGATGGGATTGAAGTAAAGCCCACGGGACCTCCTCTTGCTGATATGTTGTTGTTGTTGTTAGGTGCCGTTGAGTCTGTATCCGACTCATAGTGACCCTCGTAGGGTTTTCAATGGCTGACTGATTCTGGATTGCCTTGGGAGTGGATTGCCAGGTCCTTCTCCCATTTTTGTGGTGCTGAGAATCAAACTTGGGACCTCAGTGACTGCAGGGCAGCGCTCTACCAACTGAGCTAAATCCCAGCCCCCCTTGCTGATATGGCACAACCAAAAATGGGAAGAAACAGTATCTGCAACAATGGGCTCAAACATAAAAAGATTGTGTGCGTGGTACAGTAGTAGGTAGTGTTTTGTTCTGCTGTACTTAAGGTCACTGTGAGTCAGATCCAACTCCACAGCATTTAACAACAACAGCAGCATACTCTATACTACAATTTCTATCTCTTATATAAATTATTTTATACAGAGAAACACAGACAAACCAAAGTATCTGCTGCTGGGGATGGGGAAAGTAATTGCTGCTTCCAAGGAGGGACCTGCCTGCTGCTGGCCTCCAGGACCCGTGCTCTGGACCCACATTCCCTTCTCTGGACCTGTCTACCCACTTCCTGTGTCCCCCCAGTAACATCCTCAATACCTTCTAAACTTCCTGTATTTTCTTCTCCTCAATAAATCACAGTCCTGGCCTCTGGCGAAGCTATTGCTTTATTTATTATTGCCTTTGAAACAGGTAAAAGTGAAATCAAAAAGAATCTCTGGGGAGAAAACTAGAATATGCCTTGAAATTCTCTTGAAGGATCCAGTTTAATTTGCCTAATACCACATTTTTGGTTAGAAAAATAAAGCTTACAGGAAAAGCCTTTTTAAAATACTGCATTTGGATTTAGGTATTTGGGGTGCATATATAGTCAGGAAAGAAACTGTCAGAGAAGAATGTGTGCAAAGATTGAATTGCTTTGTATTTTTTGCTTTATTTAATCTCCATGGTGAGCCTGCAAGAAATCCCCATCTTACCAAAGAGATTCAGGGAGTCTGTGGCCTGATTAAACTCCACATCCGATCAGAGACGTTAAGACCCACTACTGAAGCCAGGTGAGGTGGCACATGCCTGTCATCTCAGCAACTCAAGAAGCTGAGGTGGTAGAGTTGAGAATTTGGGGCCAGAGGCAGCCTGTGAGACGCTGTCTGAAGATCAAAAATTAAAAATGAGCAGGGGGTGCAGCCCAGTGGTAGAGCACTTGCACAGTATGTGCAAGGCCCTGGGTTCAGCCCCCAAGTACAAAAAAAAAAAAAAAAAAAAAAAAAAAAGATTTGTTTGTACTGGAATCCCAGGCTACACCTGTTTCTAAGAAAGGCCCTTGCCCAGGATGGAGCAAGCTCCGTCCAGGTCACACTGGTCTGTGTCTGCCATAGCCAGTTAGTTCAGGTAGTGGGAGAGGGGAGGGAGACACCACCCAGGTGAGGAGACACCAGACTGCCAGACGCATCTCATTTGCATTTAGAAAGAAACTCCGTGAAAGCCAAGCCCTTTTATCAGTTCATTAAGTTTCTCATCATATCTCTTTCTCCATGTACTTATCACAAAGGTACTCAAGTTTATTCCTAATGAGGGTTTTACATTGCTTCTTTCAACATGGAAATGTCTGGTTTGCACATCAATCCCGGGGGATATTCTGCATTGTTTCAGAGATGTGTTTCCTCCTTTATCTAGAAACACGTTGCTCTCCTGCCTACCTCCCAGCCCCTTTAGATACAGACATGGATACAAATTCAGTAGTGATACTTCCAAGCCACTTACTCTCTGCCAGCCAAGACTACAAGCACTTTTCAGAGAGAAAATCATTTAATCCCACAGCTCCACTGGGTAGATACAAAATTTCCCCTATTTTAAAGTGGAAGAAACTGAGCCAAAAGGAATTAAAATAACTTGTTTTAGGTCACACAGCTAATAAGTGGTGACAGTAAGAAGTTACTACCAGAAGAAAAAGGCCAATTAACACCTAATCCCCAGGTTTGTTTGGGACTTCTCCAGAAATGCCCAAAATGTATACTTTTACTCAAATCTGAGATTTTTAACATTGGCCCAAATTGAAAGGAAAAAAGAAAACTCAGCAAGCAAAATAAAATACATTTATAGGCCACTAATTGGCTACCTAGACACAGAAGATTCTGGTTAAACCGATGATATGTAGCCACAGTCCCTATATTTAAACAGTTCTGGTTACTTGATTGCTCTTGAAAACAAATACTTCCTTGCTTTGCAACCATTCAATCAAGGCAGAGATGCAGGTACGAGCTCCATTATTACTGGAAAAGAATACTGGGTCTTAATAAGTCGCTCATCATCAAAATGAATCAAATTCATGGCCACTGTTTTATTTTTTGAAAGTGATTAAATATCACTTTCTTCCCCTTATAGCAAGATCCAAGTGACAGCTGATCCATCAACTTATCTGCCAGTATTTACGGCACTTTGCATCCATTATTCTCAACTTGGATCATTTTTTTAAAAAGAAGAATAACTTAATTCTGCCTCTTGACAGCAGAGAAATTAAACAGCATAAGTGTTTTTCTCAGACAAAACACCCATGGAGGATCCACAAATTCAAACCAGGAGAACCACCATCCAGAGCAGGATATACAAGGACCACCTTCTGGACAGATCCTCTCATTCCCAAAGGTCAGAATTCTTCCACCCTCAAACACAACTTGCCAACTGGTACAACCATTTGAAAAGCAAGGTGGCAAGAAACAGTGATAGGGGTGCAGGGCAGGAAAAAGGGAATAAAAGGGCATGGTAGCCCTCTGTTTCCTATTCACCATATGAGACATATAAACACTAAATGTCAGCTTCCTCCAAGACAAATGGCATGACCGGTGGCCAGTACTGCCCGCTGCATTACCCCCCGGAACACCCAGAAGCAGCAGGTGCCTCACATGTTTAGACACAGAAACAACACTGCTATGATACAAATAAAATTAAATTTAAATTTAAAAATTAAATTTTAAAAAAGGTTTCCTGTTTTTCAACCCAAAAAGGCCAACCCAAAAATCAAGGAGGAGGCATGTTTTAGGCGCTTAATGAAAAATCTCCCCCAGATGCTTTTAAGCCAGGCCTTCTACTACGAGGTTAAAGAAAAACTGACACTTTCCTTTCAGTAAATGATAAACATCCACAGCTTGCTCGCAGGGGTCACAGGGTAACTCTTAGTTGACCAAAAAGCTAAAAGGTAAACTAATAATGAATACCTGGCCCCAAAGCTAAAAGGCAAACTGACAGCAAGTGCAGTTAGGCATTGTTCCTTCCCCTCTGGGGCACATCCTGACCCCAGGGTCACACATAGAAGCTCACAGCCTTCACCAAGGATGTCAAAGCCAAAGGTTAATTACTTGCCCTCAGCTGGCCTGGAAAGGCCAGGAGTTTCACAGCCAGGACTCACGTCATGCTGGAACGCAGTGTAAAACTAGAGGAAACAAGGACTCTGGCCCCATCTCTAGGCATGCCCACCTTGTCTGTCCAAGATGCATCTCCTAGCTTTGTTGTGTTGTTAGGTGCCATCAAGTCGGTGTCTGACTCATAGTGACCCTATATACAGTAGGTGAAACACTATTGTCAGTGCTTCTCTGCTATCCATAGGGTTTTCAATGGCAGATTGTGTTTTGGGAGTAGGTTGCCAGGTCCTTCTCCCTACCTGCAGCACCTGGTGTTTCCAGGCAGTCTCACATCCAAGGACTGACCAGACTGACCCTGCATAGCCTCTGAGATTAGATGGGATCCGATGCCAGGTTGCTATGACTGCAGCCTCTCTCCTACCTTTACTCTGTTAAAAACTCACTTTACCCTTTTTCTGGTCTCTGCCTCCCTCTTTGTCTGGGAGACCATCCTAACCTTAATTTCCTCTGCCCAGGGACCAGGCTTTCTTCCCGGTTTCTCCGGTTCCTTTGTCGCAAGCCTGCCAGCCCCAACTTCTAGCAGAGAAACCGTAACTTCCTCTCTGCAGCTCTTCCATCTCCCCACCCAACACTGGCACCCATCCCCTGATGCTGAGGGCCTTCCTCCCTTCTCCAGCTCCAATGATTCTCAAGCTCCTCAAAGTCCCTTTCTGGGTCTACTTTCAAATTCTTCTATCCCACGAGACCTAGAACCCAAAAGGGCATCTGTGCCTGGTAACAACAGAAGGCTGAAGATACTTGAAGCTGAGGAGGAAACACTTCCCCATTCTGTGCCAACCTCAGAGCCCCAGCATCGCACTATGTCACCCCAACCCCCAGGAAGGAGTTGGTTTTGAACGAAACTCATGTGCAGAAAGGACGCTGAAGTTCTGAGATTAATACTTGCTCTTACTGCATGTGGTAGTTTCTTCCCAGTGTCACTTAGGAAGGGGCCGCTTGAGCAACCTCACTGGCAATGAGAGACCATGTCGCCCTACTTCTTTCCCCTGCTCCCCTAAGAAGGGACGATCTCCCCAGAGCAGAGGAGGCAGAACAAGTTTCTTGAGGTCTCTCTAAAATCTTGAGTCAGGAAAGAATCCAGAGTGGCCCGACAACCCCAACTTCTCTACACACATGCTCTGAGCTTCACCCTGCAAAGACAGGAGCCTGGGCCTCTACCCTGCTGCGAGGAGCCCGCACATGAGCGGGAAATAGCCCTCCTCAGGACTTCCCAGCAAGGGGGATTTGGTGCAGAAATTTGTTACCCCAGGGAGAGGACACCTGAGAAGTCAGCCGGATGGTGAAGCGCAGAGCAGCAGGAAGTCACACCGATGACCACCTCGAGGCTGGGCTTCCTGGGCTGCAAGCAGAGCCAGGAATCCCTGGGTAGAAGTTGACACTGCCCATGCCCCCCATCCCCAGAACTGGAATAGAAGGGATGGAACAGAGGGGACAGAGATGGATGCCCTGCCCTCTCCAGTCCCCCCCCCAACTCCCTGCTCTGAGCCCCCCATAAACCCAGCTGGAAGCCCACAAGCCTGGAGACAAGGCAGCCAACCCTGGGAATCACGCAGCACAGATTTCAGTTTTACAGTGTCCCAAATCCAACAAAGCACAGGCAGAATAGCAGCCGGCAGAGAGGTTCCCATCCTGGTCCCCAGAACCTACAACCATGTGGCCTTACACAGTAGAAGAAAGACTTTGTAGACAGGAAGAAGCCAAGAATTTTAGGAAGGGGAGATTGTTCCAGATTGTTGGCAGACCTGATTAAATCACCTCAGTCCTTGTTAGAGGGAGGCAGGAAGGCCAGGGTCAAAGAGGAGAAGTGAGATGGAGACAGAGGTCAGAATGCTTGGGGACCACCAACCAGGGGACGTGGACAACCTCTAGAGGTTGGAAAAGACAAGGAAAGAGATGTCCTGGAGCTTCCAGAAGGAAGGCGATTTGCCAATAACCTTGACTGGAGCCCAGGGAAAGTAATTTTGGGTTTCCGATTTCCAGGATGGCAAAAGAACAAATCCACCTTGTTCGAAGCCACTGTTGGTGGCAATGTGGTACATCAGCAATGGGAAGCTGATGTCCTGTTCCAGGGCACACTATCACACATAAAGGGAAAAGAGAGAGGGAATTACTTGGATTCCTCATGAACTGCAGCATGCACAGGGGATAGAGAGAGGAAATATCATTGTCTAGCCTCAGGGTCTCGTCCTGGGCAGGGCACTCAGCTAAGACTCACAGCACAAGATCCCAGAAGAGCCAGGGAGGGTTTGAAAGTGGGATGACGGAAAGGTCCTTCCAGAAAGAAGGCCATTTGGAGTTCCAGTTGGGGTATCCTCCTTCCTAAAGGCTCCCAGAACCTCCCTGATGGCTGATATACTCCACAGCCAAGAACCTGATGACCACCTGGGGCCTCTGTCAGTTCAGCACTCTAATGAAGGAAGTGGTGATTTCTCGTGGCCAGGCCTAAATCCCCTAAGTCTGTACTTTTTAAAAACAAAAATCCAAACCTACTCCAAAGATCTAGGCCATGTGGGCTGGGTCTGAAGTGACCAGGTAGAACTCCCTGGGAGTACACAGAGCATTTTTAGAAGATGTTGAGTGCCTGCCCCTAGCACTTGATTAAAATGAGACCAATGCTCACACAGACACCTCCTTCTACTTGCCTGGGCCAAAATGACTTTCACTCGGAAGTGTTTTCTCAACTGTTCCCAGGCCAAATGCATTACCTATGAAAGCCGTGTGTGGACCCAAGAGCAGACGAGGGAGGGGACAACTCTTATAAACACAAAGATGAATCTGGGTGCAGTGCCTTGATGGGTGCCTGGTGTCAAGCGTTACACCCAGAGACCCCAAACACCAGCTGGCCGATGCCATGGCCTGCCCACCAAAAAGAGGTGCCACTGGCAAAGGGCTGAGGCATTGTATGTTACATCAGCAGGGTCACATGTCAGAAATAAAATGGGGACATGCCTGTGAGTTCCCAGCCAGCCAAGGTGAAGCTCTGCAGCCACTTCCTGTCTCACTGGATAGCCAGCCCTGGGCCTCATGGGCCATATGCTAACAGCATTTTTTAAGATTCAAGGAATCCCCTTGGCCCTTCCGCCCTTTGTCACCTTTAACAAAATAAAGCTTTCTTCAGGTTCTAGTCTCTCCAGGCCTAGGAGATCACAATGGTTTATGGTCCAGTTAAAGCACAGCCCACAGATGGGCCTGACTGCATGGTGGGGCTAGGGCTGGCCTGGCTGACTATGGAGGCTGAGCCTTGCTCTGACTCACAGGGTTTGTAAAATAATGTCCGAAACAGCCTGCACAAGGCCCACTCTCTATCACATCCAGGCAGCTGCAGAACGGAGGGCCAGGATCCACACTACAGGATCTGAGCTGCCTCCTCACTCAAGACATGCACCCCACTCCACACACAGCACACTCAAGACCCAGAGAAAGGAAGTGCATGTCACAGCCAGTCACCAGACTTACTGAGAATGGAACCCAAGCCTCGGGGGTCCCAAGTCATCAGGCAGCAAGCCCCAAATCTCCAGGCTTTGGTTGTCCACCCCCCACAAGCCTCTGGGATCCCTGCACGTGTCTCCAGCCATTGTCTCCAGCCAGGTCTGACCAACCGGTCACCAGCTCCCCTGGCTCCCCATCATGATCCCCTCTGCACAGCTGCTAGCAGGAAGGGTGAGATGCTCCCCCAAGGCAGCCAGCTGCTGCCATTGTTGGCACTCAAGCAACCATCTGGGAAGACCCCATCCACAGCAGTGTAGTCAGGCGGACAAAGTGGTCACTGGGATGTGTGAAGACATGGCCAGCTTATACTGAAGACACCCACAGACAGCATGACGTCTGGCACACATAGCTTGGTGCCATCCTGTCTTTCTCCCAGACTGTCCCCAGGGGTTCAGGCTCTGCCCATGCCCAAAGCCTTCCAGAAACCCTTTCCAGTGGATCGATATCCTTCCACCCAAGCAACATCAGCCAGACCACTCATTCCTTTGCCTGTTTGCCCTTTATTTCGTCCACTGATGGGGCTTCCATTGCACCACCTTGAGCACAATCCTCACCAAGGTGACAAGCCCCGAGCAGGCTGCATTTCCGTTAGGCCCCCATCTGGTCTCCTGGGCTCCTCCCTGCTCCCCTGGGCAGCCAGATCTTTTTGCTATGCAAGGTAGATCCCGGCATTTTCCCCTGAAACCTTGCAGTCACACACAGCCCATGTGGAGAAGAGTCCAAGTCTTGTCAAAGTGTGTGAAGCTCTACGCAGCCCTCAGTCCCTGGGCTGGCTGCATGCCCCCGCCCTTACTCCCTACAGCCCCAGTGCCACACCAACCCTGAACCAGCAGAGCTGGGCACCTCCAGGGCTCCAGGTAGGTTCCCCTGGCCCCCAGCTCCCCGTGTTCACCCTCCTTCCCCTGGGCTCCGCTCTTCAGAGAAGCCCCCAGACCTCTCGGCCTGAAGTGCACCTCCGGTCACTCAGCCGCTCACCTGCTTTATTTTCCTGCCAGCCGTTACCAACACCTGACACATCAGTATAACTTGCTCTCTATGGGTGTCTCTCTCCCAGAACAAAATGTCAACTCTAAGACAGCAAAGAAAGGCACACTGGCTTTGTTCCAGCTGCTCTCCTGGTCCCCAAAACTGCTCTCAGCAAGTGGGTGGTGGTGGTGTTAGGTGCCATCGAGTCAGGGTCGGACTCATAGCGACCCTCATAGGGTTTTCAATGGCAGATTGCTTTGGGAGTGGATTGCCACATCCTTCTGCTTTTGTGGTGCTGGGAATCAAACCCAGGTCCTCAGAGAGTGCAGCGCAGCACTCTGCCAACTGAGCCAAACCCCAGCCCATGCAGCAGGTTTTTAGGTTAGGTTAGGTTAGGTGCCGTCGAGTCGGTATCCGACTCATAGTGACCCTCATAGGGTATTCAATGGCTGTTTCGGGATTACCTTGGGAGTGGATTGCCAGGCCCTTCTCCCATTTTTGTGGTGCTGGGAATTGAACTTGGGACCTCAGAGACTACAGCGCAGTGCTCTACCAACTGAGCTAAATCCCAGCCCAGGTAGGTGGTGCTTAGTATTGGTAGATTCAAAGCACAGGATGCCAGGCGCAGAGAGACCCCTAGGAAGAGACAGGTCCAACCTGGCGGACTTCTGCTGTTTCTGTGCTGCCCAGGCCCCCATGCTGTCAACCCAGTACCACCTTCCCTCTGGGAGTTGGCACATGCTCTTCCTTTGGCCTAGAAAGTTCTTTCCCAGATTTCCACATGGCTGACTTTGTCTCTGTTCCTCCCATCTCAGAGCCAAAGAAGAGTCCCCAGACAGGCCTTCTCTGCCAGCCTCTTCCAGAGCCCCAGTCACTCCCAACCCCTCCTTCACACCTCAGGTCACTGTCCACAAGAACCATGAGGAAACTGATGAATAGCATGACACTGAAGTCCCTGACAGACCAGGCCATGTGCTCACCTGGCACCAACCAGCAGCAGGGGTTCAGGCTGAGGGATGAAGGGATGGGAGACTAGGGGATCCTGCCCAGAACATCCTTCAGTATTCATTCATTCAGTACTTTGTTGTTGTTGTTCAGACTGGGGGGTTGGACCAAGGGTTTTGCACATGCTAGCCAAGGGCTCTACCACTGAGCTGCACCCCCAGCCTCTTTTTTATTTTTTTTACTTTTTGAGACAATGTCTCACTAAGTTCTGCAGGCTGCCTCTGGCCTCGAACACATGATCTTCCTGCTTTAGCCTCCCAAGTGACTGGGAAGGCAGGCGTGCATCACCATGCCTGGCTCATGCAGTACTTTTTATTAACTACCTGCTATGTGCCAGGCATACCGTTGGCAATAGCAACTCAGTGTGCAAGGACAGTCTCTACAGTCCCTAGGCTTATGGACTATTTGCAATTAGCCCCAGAAGTGAAAGTGGAGCTGCAGGAAGAACCCCAAATACATCTATAGATACTCCACCACAAAGAAGGGGGAATAAGGCCTCACCCTACAAGTGCAGGCCGGGAAACGGGATCAAATCACAGTGCCCTTTCCAAAGATGTGGAAGATTCCTTCTCACCCAAAAGGGGAACAATCTCTGAGCAGACTACCTTTCATGTCGGTGGAAGGGCAAGATCAGTGATTGCTGCTTGGCAGAGGCAGGCTGAACCAAACAAATGCTTTCAAGTCATAGGGGATTTTCTGTAGAAAACTGAGACAAAGGGATTTGGGGGTCAGGGGACAGGGCAGTCATTCAAAGGATGCTTTTGTCAAAAGCTTGCATCAGATCTGTTTTTGTACAAAGTTTTTGTACTTTCAGCAACAGATTTGGTTCATGGCATATATAAGGGTGGCATAATAATACGACATCACAGCACAACGATAGTGGCATCATAACAGATGTCAAAGTAATAAATGAAAAGCAAACACAGAAAAATAATGACATGATGATAAAATTATCTAGTGGAAAATCTAGAGCTTCTGAAAAGCAACCACGAGAGCACAGGAGACATACAGAGCCCTCCCCGCTAGTATCTACCTCGCAAGACTCCCTCAGTTAGTTTCTTCACCCGCCTGTCAGAAATCCAACAAGAGAGCTTCAGTTCAGAATCACCATGTTGGCAGACCTCTGGGATAAAAAGGCCCCAATTCCCTCTGGTTCAATTTCTGCCTACGTAAGGTAACTGCAAAAGTTAAATTCTACACTTGAAATAAAATCTGTGCTGGGGAGAAATGGCATGTTGGAATCTAAATGACACTTGAAGTGAACCTACTCTCTATTTCTGTTTCATCAAGGGCCTACCCTGCATGGAATGGCAGTGTATGAAGGGCCCGCTTGCTGTGATCTCCAATACCATAGCTTAATTCAGGAATCTGAGGACTCCCGAATGCTACAGATGTGTTACCCTTTGGCATATTTTCTCTTTGGCCCCACCTGCTTCTCTTTTTGAGAAAACTGTGAAAAGGTATGATGGTGCGTTTGTTCTGCATTATTACAGAAAACATCACCTTTCAAAGCTAAATAAACGAGTCTAACATTTACAAAACTAACATATTTCTGTGCAGACATGAACGCATCTATACAAACATACTCACCAAAATACTAACAGTGGTCATCTTTGAATCGTAGGTTTGGGGTGGCATGTTTGGTCCCATGTCACTCAGGTGCACTTTCTACATTTCCTACAACCAAACATCAACTACATGTGAAATCAGAGGCCATCACTGCACTTCTGCTCAACCTGGCCAGCCGCATAAATTCAACAAGGAGCTTCCCGCTGGCTAGAAAAAAAAGTGAGTGTTTGAAGTATTTCTTTATTTTCTTCTGAGACCTGATACTTTCAGGGGGGAAGAGCCCTCCTCAGCATAGGAGAACTCTGCTGCCATTTGTCACAGAAATTCAAACCACCCCCCGGGGGCGGCCCCCTCCTCTGCAGATGGGCACAGGAGCGACAGGTTTCTGCACTCCAAATCCAGGTCTGGAACTTTTATGGCAGCTGCTATTCCAACATCCTTGGTGTCCCGAGACAGATGGTAGTGTAAGAGGTGTGTGCTTCCAAATCCTTAGCTTTCAAGGGCTAAGCCATGAAAACTCAGCATCTTCACCTGACTCTGGATCTTAGCAGCATTCATCTGCTCCTTGATGGCCCACAAACGCTCACCCCAGCCGCAGTCAAATTACCGGGGAGTTTTTCTTCAAAAGGCCAATGCTCATGACCGGTGGTTAGGGGCAAGGAATCGCCTCCTCAAGGCCCCCCGGGGAGGCTGGTGCCTATCCAGGACGGAGCAGCCTCAGTTGATCCACTCAACAGGCAACGTAAAGCCCTGTCCTGGTTTCCTGAGGCTGCAGTAACAAACTGCCACCAACGTGATGGCTTAAAGCCACACAGATTTCTTCTTCCACAGTCCCGGAAGCCACAGGGCCAAAGTCCAGGTGTGTGCAGGGCTGAGCTCCCTGGAGGGCTCTGAGGCACAGTCTGCTCACTTCCCTTCCGCCCACACCGGCTCCAGGCATCCCTGGGCTTCCATGGCCTGAGGCTGCCTCACTCCAGGCTCTGCCCCTGGGTGTCTCTGATAAAGACACAGATCCTTGGCTTAGGACCCACCCGAGTCCCCCAGGACCCTCTCTCTTCAGGATCCTTAACTCAGTTGCCTCTGTAAAGGCCCCCTTGCTAGAGCTCACGCACAGGAGTTCTGGAAACAAGAAGGTGGACATATTTTGAGGGGCCACCACTCTACCCACGCAGCCCCTATGCCCACCTGCTAAGTGGCATGTTGGCACTATGGCACTGCTGATACGGAGAGTCCAGGCCAGTGGGGGCAGAAAGGTGAAGGATGGGGGGAGGGTGCTCTGTGGGCCATGGTAGGGGCACCTTGTGTGTCTCGTGTAGCCAAGGGCAGTGGTCCACACGCAGACTCTGAAGTCAGATCACTTTCACACACACTGGCTCTGAGACCTCGGAAAGTCATTTCACTGCACCTCAGTTTACATCTCTGTTAAATGGGTGTAATAACACCTACTTCATGGAGCTCTAATCATCCAGATTTTTAAAAGGTTATTCTCCTAACAGGCTTAAAACAGTGCCTGGCTGCTAAGAAGCATCATATAATTTTTCTTTTTCTTTTTTTTTTTTTTCAGTATTGGGGTTGAACCCAGGGCCTCCCACACACTAGGCAGGTGCTCCACCACTGAACTGCACCCCTAGTCCTGTTTTTGCTTTTTATTTTAAGACAAGGTCTCGCTAAGTTACACGAGCTCTCCTGGCCTTGAACCTGCGATTCTCCTCCCTCCACCTCCCAAGTCTCTGGGATGGCAAGCGTGCACCACCACACCCAGCTTTATATGATTTTCCAAGAAATGTTTAAAATAAAATGAAGGGTGGACAACAGACACCCACAGAAGCATTCTGAGAGACACGGAAACACTCCTCACATCCTGTCTGGTCATTTGCCAAGGAAATATTTTATGGAAGGAGAGAAGCTAACATAAACTTTGTCAAGGAGAAGGAGCGACGTCCACATCTCCAGAATGGAGGCGTGGCCCCAACATTGCTCTGCCTCCCTACTGCTGCTTTTTAACTTGAACGTGAATCTGTGAGCACAATGAAAGGTTCGGCCTGGGTCAGGTCTTACAGATTCCTAAAATGACCCCAACAGTCACTTTCCCCTGTTAACAGTTTTTTGCTTTTATGCTCAAAGGTAGGTCACACTGCACAGAAAGCAGTGGGCTCATTGGACTGGTTAAAGTGGTGGCCCCTTTCTCGGCTCAACGGGCTATTGCAATAGTTAGGATTAAGAAATAACTGGGGAAGCTGCCTCCTCACAGTAGAGTCAACCTTAAGGACAGGAATGGAGTAAACCCATGGAACCTCCATTTCCTGATGTGGCACCACTCAAAATAAGAAGAAACACAGTGGCTGCAATAATGGGCTCAAATATAAAAAGATTGTGTGCATGGCACAGTGTTGGGGAGTGTTTCGTCCTGTCGCACATAAGGTCGCTATAAGATCTGACTCAACAGCACCTAACAACAACATAGTTAGCATCTAGATGGCCCCCAAAGACCTATGTGGTAAAGGCATGGTCCCCAGTGCAGTGCTGTTGGGAGGTGGTGGGACCTCTGCGGGGCACTGGGGAGGGTGGAGATCACTGAGGTGTCCCCTTGATGGAGACTATAGGAATCCAAACTCTCATTTCTCTCTTTCATTCCAGCCATGAGGTGAACGGATGCTTTGCACCACCACACCCTCCCCACCATGATGTGCCACCTCGATGCAGGCCCCAAAACAACAGGGCCAAGTGGCCCAAAACTGAAACCCCCAAACTCTGGCCAGAACAAAACTTTCCTCTCTATATGATCATCATCCCCAGGTGTTCGTTACAGCAATGGAAAGCTGACCACCGCAGCTCTGTTGTCCGGATCAGAGTGGGCAAAAAAATTCCTGAAGGTAGGGTTCCCGATTTTCAAATAGGGTAGCATTTGGCTTTGACCTTGATTTCACCTTGAGTGGGCTATAGCGTGGGTGTGGTGGTTCCTCTGCGGAAATCCACTCTAGGGCTTTGGCTTTTCTGTCCTTTTTCCCAGTGGCCCATCAAGCTTCCTCTACCACACTGCAACATTTAGATGAGAATGGGCTCAGTGTTGAGCTTTGTGACCACATGAAAAGTGGCAGCTCCTTCTCTGAGTTCTGAGTACCGAAAGTCAGACAGAAATCACCCGGGGAACCAGTCTTCCGCTACCAGCTGCACGGCATTTCCACGCAAATAACCCATCCTCTCTGGCTCTCATTCCTTGGCTCCACATTATCTGTCTCGAACCCTTCCCGTTTTGCTTATTTTCCTAATCTCTTCTCTTCTCGCAACACTGCTGTTTATCTCGTCATTTTCCTCTTTATTACTCACATTTCCTTACAATGAGTCTTCATTAAAATATTTTAGATTGAGATCCTGCCACCTTCCTCACCAAGTGAGCTGAGCCATCTCCACACAACACATTTTTAATTCTTATCACAGAATTTCAGGCAGTTTGTACATTAGATCCTATTAAGAACTATTCCACTCAAGCCTGTCACAATTCAGAGATGACAGCTTTCTGCAGATATTTTGTTAGGGACATCATATATTCACTGTTAGCCGGCGAGCTCCATCCATGAGCCTGCACTTCACACCTCATTTAATACCACAATGTGACAAAAAGTACAGAAAGCAGCAATTATTTATTTAGATTATGGAATGGGTTTTAGAGGGATATTTGATAAGCATAAACTGTCGTGTGAAAGTAACACTGTGCAGCCCAGGGAGGTGGAGCCCTAAATGTGCAGGAGGAGGAGGAGGAGGTCACCAGGAGACACCATCACGCGATGATATGGTTTTGTTTATGCCCCAGCCTCTCTTTTTTCTCATGTGACCTTTTATAAATTTCTTCCAAGGAAAATGCAATGGGCTGGGATTTAGCTCAGTTGGTAGAGAGCTGCTCTGCAGTCACTGAGGTCCCAAGTTTGATTCCCAGCACCGCAAAAACGGAAGAAAGATGTGGCAACCCACTCCCAAGGCAATCCCGAAACAATCTGCCGTTGAAAACCCTATGAGGGTCGCTATGAGTCAGGCACGACTTGATGGCACCTAACAACAACAACAACAACAAGGAAAATGCAAAACTGATTCCCACAAAACCAAACTGATGCCCACTGTTGAGACCTCACGTGGTTCTTTCCATGTAAAGCATGTTGGTCGGCAAATATTTCAGCAAAACTAACTTCCCCTGCACAGACCACAGAACCCAGCGGTGTCACCTGGTGTCTAGGACTTGGTTTTCTGGGAAAATCCCTTTTAGCCTCTTCTAGCACAAGGTCAGGGCCATCGACACTGGTGACCAGCACGGCCACTCTAGCTCATGTCCTCACCAGCGTCCACAGCCCCCAGAGCCCGTCCCCCAACCCCAGCCCGAGCCCTTCCACTGGAGCTGAGCAGACGCCCTGGTTCCAGGCTGGCTCCAGCAGTTGGCCCAACTGGGCACACCACCTGAGTTACACCAAGCAGAGCCAGCATGACCAGCCCAGGACTCCTGCTGAGCCTACCTGGGAAGAATAGCTTCTCCCTGACGTGACCACATCAGCAGAGGGGCACTGGGGGCAGCTGGCCCCCACCCACTCCCAGGAGTGAGGAACCCCTGAGAATCCAGCCCCGAGGAAAGCCAGGGAGGCTGCAGGAGCACCAGTCCCAGCACCCTGGGTGTCAGAGCCTCTGACCCCCTCCTCTCACATGAGAAATGTCAGGAGCAGGGACCCAGGGGCAGCAACAGGGCAAAGCCACCCAAGAAGCCCAGCGCCGAGAGAATTTCTTCCACCAGGTTGTAACACACAACCTCTGCGCAAAACAGAACCAAGCTACGACTCTGACAGGTGCCACAGTACCTGTTGGCAGCTGACCTGCTGCTCCCTTCCTTGGTCCTGGCAACAGGGCAACAGAGGCTGTGCCCACGACCCCACATGGCCGGAAAGTAGCACGGGGTATGTGCTTCCCACCCCTGCCCTGCTCCAGATGAGATCTCAGGGCAGGTGTCCGAGGGGGGGCAGGGGGAGGCGTCAGGAATGGTATCTTCCCTCATGAAAAAGGGCCACCCAGGGGCAGCCCCACTCCCTTCTTCTCATGGACCTTGCTGTGATATCTGGAAGCCATGACCATCTTGCTGCAAGGAGGACACAGCCGGGGTGTGGCGGCCAGGCACTGGCAGAGCAGAATGGAAAGATCCAGAGCACCCAGGTGACACAGCTATGCTGCTGCTCACCAAGCACGGAACCCCCGACCCCTAGGCTTCTCATTTTATGAGATGATTAAACGCTTTTGTAGCAACCGCTTTGGGGAAGAGACTCCACTATTTGCAACTTAAAGCCCTGAGCGAACATTTTCAGCTCAGGCGCAGGGTGTCAGACAGGCAGATACAGATCCCCAGGGAAACCCTGAGTCACGTGAGGCTGCTGACCTGAGGCTCTGCAAACAACAAGGTCAAATGACAAGTGGGGGTAAGAAGCACCTAGAGCCCTTGGGCACTAATTCCTAACAGAAGGGGCTCTGCCTCCCCGGAGATTCGGCCCCATGTACCCCACACTTGGCACCTAAGCTGGAGAAGACCAACCACCAGCCAGCAACACAGGTCCATCCAACTTAAGCTAGTGACATCGATAAGATCACCTGGTTCAGCAGTAAGCAACACTGACCTGACGGCTCCATCCATTTGCTCATGAAAAAGTACATTTTTCCTTTGCCTCTTTAATCCCTCTTATTTTCCCCATGTCGTCTTTCCACTACCCATTGCCAATAATAATAATAGTAATAAAATACGATTCTGAAACTGCACTGTGAAGAAGGGGGACTCGGGTTGCCTTTGAGACTGTCAACCTCATTTTTGCATAAAGAGCATAAAGTGGAAAAAAGCTTCAGATGGTGGCACATCCCTGCCACAGAGCCACACAGGGCCGCAGCTGAGCCATGCTGACAAGTTACAAGGACCACAGTGTCCATCCATGGAGCGGCACCACTCTATCCATACACATTATTCTGCCATCAGCTCTCGCAGTTGTCCCCAAGGCCACTACGGCCAAGGGCCCTTGGGGATCACAGGGCTCACCTATTCTGTGTGTCCGGGTGGTGGCCCACGCAGGCCAGGATGGCTGTGGTCTGAGTGCTGCTGTGCTCGATCTCCTCCTGGACTGTCCACTGGTCCTCGTTGCTGATTCTCACCGCTGTTATCTTCACACCAGCTGCAGCCTTAATTCTGTGAGGTAGGAAAAAAAACTGTAAGTCAGAAAAACATTTTAGCTTGAGACAGTCATTAAATGTGGAGCAACACAGGCCCCTGAGGAAAGCATCTGTAAGACTCCCCCTCTCCCCTGAGAGATGCAGGTACAGAGTGATCAGAAAAGGTTTTCCTTCAAAAATGCAGCATCCAGAGCTGGGCATGGAGGAGCTGCCCACCACTGCAGCCCTCAGGAGGTTGAGACAGGAAGCTCGCAAGCTTCAGGTCAGCCTGGACTACATAGGGAGACCCTGACTCAAAAGAAAAAAATGTTGGGTCATTTTGACAAGGGCCCGAAACAAGAGCCCCAGCATTTTGTGATGAGCATTAACTTTCTGTTCCATCTGTGTGTTGGGAACCAGCTCACGACCTGAGGCAGAACCTGGCCAGGTGTCACCAGATGGAAGCACCTGGAAGAGGTGAGAACCTGCAGGGCTGGTGGGGAAGAGACCCCGTGAGGTGGAAGGGGCAGTGAGTGGCTGCAGGGCTATGGATGCTGAGGGATGGCCCAGTCCAGGGATCGAGGAGGCCACTGCACTGGCCGCTGTGAGAAGGAAATGACAGGGCCCTTGCCCTCAGGTATGGGAGAGCAAATGCCACATGCAGGTCGGATGATGAGCCAGGTGCTCCTGATATATAGAAGCACTTGGTTCCACCAGGCAGGACCCCGTGTCCAGGTGGGAGGCGGCAGTCAGGACCATTTTCCACCTGTCCCTGGTTCCTGAACAGCCCCTCACAGTGCTACTGCCCAGAACACATCCCCTGTGTGCCACTGTGATTCCATGGCAGCATCTGCCTTCTCCAAGAGCAGCCCTGAGACACACACACCCCCAAAGCCGTGAACAGACCTGAAGAGATAGATGTGGGCCAGCCAGGGAGCACCAGCAGCTTGGTGAGCCCCTAACTAGCTGTGAGCACTAGCAGGCATGCTAACTAATGCCAGAGGGGTGCCGGGGACTAATTCCCAGCTTCCCAGGAGCCTGAGGACCAGAGGGGCAGGGGGCCTGCAGGGCTCAGCCACCTGTCCTATGAAGCCAAAAAGGAACAATGCCAAAGGCAAAAAATATCATGGGGAGGCAGTGGAGGAGCATCAGCAAAGACAAGCATGTGAGAGAACACCCCAATACCTCCAGGAATGGGGCAGCAAAGATCCCTCCACAGTTAACCAATCAAACTACATGAGGGTCCAAGGTGCCAGGTAAAACCAGGTGAAAGAAGGTGAAAAGACCACCAACAGGATGGGAGGAAACATCTGCAGGTGGACCACCTGGTAAGGGTCCCATCTCCAGAATATACGAAGAACTCTTACAACTCAACAACAAAAAAACACACAACCCACGTAAAAATCAGAAAAAGGTCCTACCTGGACATTTCTCCAAAGAGATAGGCAAATGCCCAACAAGCATAGGAAAGGCTGCTTGGCATGACGAAGCATTGTTAGGTATCGTCGAGTAGGGTCCAACTCTTAGTGACCCAACGTACAACAGAACAAAACATTCCCCAACACTGTGCCATGCAGGGCACTACGTCAGGGCTTCTCTGCTATTCACAGGGTTTTCAACTACAGACTGTTTCAAGAGGGGGCTGCAAGGTCCTTCTCCCTAACCTGCAGCTCCTGGTGTTCCCACGTGGTCTCTCATGCAAGGGAAATGAAAATCAAAGCCCCAGCCAGCTCCTGCTCCACACTCAGCTGAACAGCTAAAATGAAAGGCAGATCATAAGAGTTGGTGAGGAGGCAAAGAACCTGGAACCCTTAGTGCACTGCTGGAGGGAATATGAGGCACAGTTGTGGAAAACAGTTTTCCAGCTTCTCCAAAGTTAAGCCTGGAATTACCATATGATCCAGCAATTCCAGTCCTGGGTTTATACCCAAAAGAATTAAAAACAGGGACTCAGACAAAGGAGGGGCTGGGATTTAGCTCAGTGGGTAGAGCACTGTGCTGCGGTCTCTGAGGTCCCGAGTTCAATTCCCAGCACTGCAAAAATGGGAGAAGGACTTGGCAATCCACTCCCAAGACAATCCCGAAACAGTCAGCCACTGAAAACCCTCTGAGGGTCACTATGAGTCAGATACCGACTCGACGGCACCTAACAACAACAACAACAACAGACAAATGAATGTTCAATCCCGCATGTGACAGTACTACACACAATATACAAAGGGGGAAACCATCCAGGTGGGCCTCAGCTATGGAATGGATAAGCAAAATGCAGTCTATCCCCACATCAGGATATCATTCAGCCACAAATGGGATGAAATGTGGACACAAGCTACAAAGATGTACCGCCCAAGTATTATTCTCAGTGGAAAGAGGCCACAGATCAGATGAAGTATATATAACACACTATGCAGAGGGTATAATAAAATATAAAAATACAGAAAGTAAGCATACAAAACAGAAAGACAAAAAGCAAATTGGTGATTGCTCGGGGCTAGGAATGGTGGGAGCCATGGGGAGAGACTGCTAAGCTAACGGGGACCAGGTTTCTCTTGGCAAGTGAGGAGACCATTTTGGAACTAAATAGAGGTGGT